>JAHBCN010002741.1:0-86013 GCA_019359885.1 Listronotus oregonensis
CAGCTAAACTAAGAATAATTTTTTTGTGTGCTAATATTTCTTTTATTACATATTTAAACTTTTTAAAGGAGAAAAGGCATGATTTGCTAAAAGTGAGGCATCTGCAAAGAAATTGTCCCAGATACAATGCCCCTGTTAGTAATTTGAGATAGAAAAAAGACCAAAATAAAAATTTTAGGTAAATTGTAGTAGTCCAGTAAATGAAGGGACAAAGCTGTAAATAAATTTGAACAATTTTCCTTGGCGCAATTCTTAGATCTCTGGGGATACTTTCAAGCAAAAAAAAATTATTAACATTAGCAGGTGGAAAAGGGCTGAAAATGGCCCCTCAAGGCTCGAAAAATGGATTTCTCGCTAATATCTGCCAAAATATGCGAACTGGAGAATTTTTGTCTTACAGAAAATGAAGATCGCCTTGTAGTCTACAAAAATGGTACCTATAAGTTTTTTCGAAAAATTGATAGTTTTCGAGATAACGGGACACAAAAGTCCCCTCCTTTCAGCTGCGGCTCTACCGCTAGAATGCCGCTATCTTCATGAATTCACTTATAAGCGGGCGGACGAATTGTTCCATTACTCGGGCAATAATGTAAAATTTTTAATCATTCAAAGATTATCGAAATGGAAAAACCCGTACCTATCATTGATACATAAGAGTTTGGGTCGATTCTGTTTTTTCTAGAATATTTAAAAAAGCGGTCAATGTTTTTTTTTACAATATTTTGAGAGTATCTAATTAATTTATTGATATTAAAAAAAAAAGGTTTGTTATTGACATTTCTTTTTTATAATGAGACCTTAGTAAATGTTTAATGATCTCAGAAAATTTCCTTTACCATCTTTCTTGCGTTTTGATTAAAAAAAATGTTTTGCCCATCTGCATTTTTTAGCCGTTTCCGGAGTCCTAGAAAGTCTGTATGTTATGGATTTTTCGACGACCGTTTTTGGGAAAAATATTGGTGTTGCAAAAAAATGGTAAGAACCATTTTTGTGAATTTCAATGTGACCTTCATTTTTTGTCTGAACAAAAATTCTCTTATTCCAATATTTTGGCAGATATTCGCGGAAAACCTATTTTTGGGAGTTTGGGGGGCTACTTTCAGCAGGTTCCCATGTCGGAATCGTAATAAACTTTTTCTCGCTCGAAAGCATCCACAAAGACCTAAGAATTGCGCCACAAATGAAAACTGTACAGATTTATTTACAGCTTTGGGTACTTTCAGGTCTTTAGTTACTGGACTATAGCGGCGGTCAAGTATTTAATTATTGCCTATGTACGTGTTTGGCGGAGAGAGTTTTTAGGTTAGTTAAGGTTAATTCTGGTTTAGGGCTATTTTGACGGGGCTATTTTGTGCAAGGGCGGTTCCGTCGGTGCTATATCGTCGGAGCTATTTTGGCTGAGGTTATTTTAACAGTGACCAAGCGACCTTCTAATTTTTGTTTACTTATTTTCCCCATTGTTCACTTTCTTTCATATACATGGTTACTAACTTTCTAAACCAAAGCGATTTCATAATCTGCTCGGTGTACCAAGCGGGTAAATATTTAGGCCAGCTTTCTAAAAAAGTTTGTAACTTGTTTCTTTTGAAAAGCGCCTTGTGAGAATGACCTTAAGTTCCTCGAAAGATTATAAAAAATTTGAATGAGGCAAATAAGGATAGGTGCAAGCGCATTTTTTTTAAAGACGATTTCTGGTATGCCACTGATTCAATCATATAGTTTACTTAGCCTGCTTTTTTAAAATAAAAATAATAAACTTAATGCTTCAAGCAAATCCGAGGTTATTTATTTTTACGCGAAAGCTTTTTAAATCTAAAACTACTGTAAGGATCAAAGCCATCGTATTGTCTGCTTCGAATACAAATGCCGTATAATAGCTTCCAATTTGAATTGGTAACTCAGGCATCAGGCATTACTGCTGATTTTAATCCATTCAGGAATTAAAAAATGCATCCGTTTGCTTTGTTATTTGTGTTGGTTCCGTCGTGTGATGTAACTTTATTTGCAAATTTGCTTGCTGGGCACTTTTGCATTTTTAAAGTGCCGTGTAACTCTGCTTTATATATGTACATTTATCATTTCTTTCATACAGGAAAACATATTACAGCTTTACGAGGGAGATATAAGGGTATATTGGTCTTCATGTATTTTAAATGTTTATAAATTGACGCGTTTGAGTTCTCTGTAGCTAATGAGAGGCGGGCTACAACATAGATTGCAATTAAATAAACTTTATTTTGTTTAGTACCCTATTACAAACACAAAGATTCCAGCGTAGTCTATGAGATTGGTGTTTTAGAATAATAAACATGCAAATAAACTTACATTTTTAGTTAATATTACTAAAATAGAGAAAAATAAATTAGATGCTGGATTAAATATTTAAAATTTGTAAAAAATATTGGCTTATGACAAGTCAATAAACATATAGAATATATTTATAGTGGTATACAATCATTTAGTGTTGTCACTTAAAGAATTTTAAACTTTTATTGTTTTAATTTTAATTATTCACACAACGTTTCGGGTACCCAAAATTTGGTTTGATAAATCCTGACTTTTAAGATATTAAAATTATCGTCCGGAAAAGGGCTTTCAAAAAATGGCCGGCATAATTTAAAATTGAAAATGGCGGCTTCAATATGGCGGCCGTAAGATAGAGAAAAATTAAGTGTAAGATAAAAAAGCTTTCAGAAATAAAATACGCACCCTATCGGGTCATTTTTAGCTTAAATCAAACGCAAAGGATACCTTTTAATAATGGTGTGATTTTTAATAGAACTCAACATGGCCATTCTAAAACGGCGGTTAAAAATTCAATATGGTGGACTTAAAAAAAATATCAACAAATTTGACCCAAATTCAATATATAAAAGTTTTTGGGTAAGCTTGTCCTAAATACGGGGTTGGATTTACAAAATTCAATATGGCGGACCCAAAATGGCAAACAATATTTTTAAAATTAACCGATATTTTTAAAATTAAGTATATGACTGTTTTAGGGTCGCTTGTTTCAAATAATGGGTTAGATGTACAAAATTTAAAATGGCAAATCCAAGATGGCTAAAGAAACTTAAACATCAACAAATTTTTCTAAAAATTCCAAAAAATACATCAATGGAGGTTTTTGGAGCTGCTGATTACGTATACGAAGTAAGATTTGAAAGTTGGAAATAAAAAAAGAAAAATTTGATCCCAAATTTTAATTTTTTTAAATTTTGAAATGGTTCACTTTTTTAAATTTGTTAAAAATTTTTTTCCAATTTAATAATTAAATTTTTGCATTATTTTTAACCCCGTTTAAAATAGTAGGTAAATTTGGAATTTTATTTAAAATAATTTTATTCTATTATCTCATTTAAATCCCCTATTAACAGAAAAATTTATAAATTTTTGATTTAAAATAAATTTAATCAGAAATTTTAAATAAAATAGGCCGATTTTTCAAAATTGGTAAAAGAGAAAATTTTTTTTTAATTTTTGAACAACTTTTCCTAGTAACTTATTTCCAAAATTTTTTAAATAAATAACATTTATGTGTAACCATTTTTAATTTTTAATTTTTAAATATAAAATATTTAAATTTCCTTTATCCTTAATCTTACTCTAAGAATTAAAAAATTTTTTTTCTAAGAGTAAAACCTTTTTTGATAAAAATAAAATAAAAAAGTTTTTCCCCACTTTAACATTTTTTAAATAATTAAATATATATAATATAATATATATAATATATATATATATATATATATAAATATATATATATATTATATTATTATATTATATATTATTAAAAAAAATTTGATTCCCTTTAATGCTTCCCTTAGACTTATAGGAGAATTTAGAGGTGTTTTATTAAGGACCGTGGTATTACTACGACCTTTTTTAAAAGGTGCTGTGAAATGTATTGTTTTAATGTTTCAGTACTTAAAGATCGATAACGTCATTTGGAACAAAAGTTTTAAAACATATAAAAACCCGGCACCCCCGGTAAGTATTAGGCTACATACATGCCTTCGTAAACTGTCTTAAAGATAAAAAATGTTTTTGTTTTCTATTCAAACAAGACATCAAACTAATAAAGTGGGTAGTATAATATAAAATAGGTATATTTTTGAGTTTTTAGAAACTATGGACTGGTTTATAGTAAAAAAAACTACCATATTTGTATTAATGTTAGACATTAAATTAATTAGATAATATGATTAGACAGAAAAATATTTAAAAAATTAAATTAAAATATTTAAATTTTATCTTACACGATAATAATACCTTATATAAGAAAGATTTAATAAAGAAAAAGACGGGCAAATATTTTTAAACACATTTTTAAGCACCTAAGCGCCAGAACTGAAAGCCAAAACGACCGGCAGAAATAAAAAGCTCATCAGGAATTCGGTACGCTATTCCAAGGTATGGCTGAGGAATATTTAATTTCAAAAAATAAAGAAACATGCGGCTGCAGAATGTAATGTAAACTAAGTAGTTTTAAATTAAAGTACAAAATGTTTACTGGCCAGTGTAAAATGCATTATTAATAAAAGGTTCTTAGTGAAATTAAAATGCTTATAACCTAGCTAAACTACCGTATACGATAAACTAGCAATAAATATTTAAATTGCATGTGCCTTAACATCTCTATAGCTCATTGGTTTCCCTATCTTTTGGCAATTATTTCAAAAAATTAATTGATTTGGTCGTTACTTAAAACTCCATAATCATTGATTTTAACAAAATAAATTTTTTAAATGTTAAGACAATTTTAAGGACAATTAAAGTTGCAGAATGTGCAACACTGCAATAATCAGTTAAAAATTAAATTATTTAAAAATAGAAAAAATATAGTTTTATATAGCATCGTATAAATTATTGAAGTTGGCATTTATTAATGAACAAAAAACCTTGTAATGTAGTTATTAGACATGTTTCTTCAAATTTGATACTCTGCAGTTTTACTTGTTTTATATTAACTTAAATCAATTTGAAATGAAAAAAATGAAGGAAGAAGTATTGTTGTATCAACAATTTTAAAGTAATGAAACCCAGTGGATCCTGGATTTTTCTGGCCAGAAATTTTTCACTATTATAATATTTTACAAAGTTTTATGGTTTTTGTAGGAGAAAGGTGTTGCTGGAAAATGTACCGAAAATATATTCCCTTCGTATTTTGAAAAAAAAAATAGTTACCATTTAGAAAATTTTTGGTGCCTGTCGCAGGGAGGAGCTTTGTTAGTTCACTCTTGACGACTTTAAAGATATGGGCACTTCATTGGTAATTCCCAAACGAGATACTAAAACCAAGTGTTTAAATTCGTTGAAAATTTTATTTGAATTTAAATAGCTTTGCATCGGAAATTTTTTAAAATAAGAAGGGTAAATAACAGAAACCCTTTAATTTAATCCTTTTGACAAAATTTTTCTATTAAATTTCTACTTTAAACTAATTTAAATAATAATATATATATATATATAATAATATATATATTATATATATATATATATATATATATATATATATATATATATATATATATATATATATATATATATATATATATATATATATATATATATATATATATATATATTTAGGTAAAAAAATTGGGAAAACGTTTTCCGGATTTGGTTTCCAAAAAAAGCAAAAAATTTTTAAATTTTATCGTTATCCGAAATTTTAGATCATATTCACTAAATATAAATCATTAGAATTAAACTTTAATAATAAAATACTTACCAAAATTTAAATGTTATTTTTATAAGAGCTACAAAATTTATTTAAAAAAGGATAATAACCATTGAAATTGACAAACAGAATTTTCTAAAAAATCAAATTAATTTTTCCCTTTTGTACAAACATTTAATTTGAACAGGTAAGTAGATGACATTTTGAATTAAATACTAAATAATTTTTAGGCTTTAATTTAATGCATTTTTGATTTAAATGACATTTCTTATCCCGCCAAGAAGATTGACTACTAACATTTTACTTAAGGATTTTTTTTTTCCAAGGCAAAATTTGTTAATATAAAGGGTTGGTTTTACTTTGAACTGGGTTTTTGAAAATTTTTTATTTTTTCTATTAAAAAAGAAACAAAAAATTGATTTATAAAAATATATTTTTAACTTTAAAAAACTTTTTAAAAAAAAAATATAGTAATTTAAAATTTAATTTTGATAATTGTTAAAAAAAATATTTAAAAAATTTTAATCAAAATTTTAAAATTTTTTAACGATAATCCCACTCTTATAGGAAAATTTATAAAAACGAATTTTTTCCATTTTTTAAACAAAAAACTAAAAAAACGCCAAGAAAAAAAAAGAATTCCCTTTTGGTTTAAAAAATTTATATTTCAAAAGAATTGTTTTTTTTTAAAAAAAATAATCCCTTGGGAAATTTTAGAAATTTAAATTATTTTTATTTTAGGGATTTCTTATCAAATCTTAAAAAAAATTTTTTAACCTTTCTTTTCAATGCTTTTTTGGTTTTTTAATTTCTTTTTACATTTCAAAACAAAAACAAAAACTTTTAAAAAATACAAAATTTGTCAAAATTTATCTTTTAGTTTTGGTTTTATTTTTTTAAATTTTTGAATTTTGCTGGTTCATTTCCCCCGAAAATTTTGGGAAGTATAGATTTGGAAGAATTTTTTTGGAAGTTGTAAAAAAAAATTTATTTTTTTTAATTTAAATAAAATAATTTTAAAGGTTTTTTAAATTTTATTTAAATTTCATTTTTTTTTTTAATAATTTTAAAATTTCCCCCTTTGGGTTAGGAAAAGATTTTTAAATCCCAATTTAATTTAAAATCCGAACATTTTTTTTTTAGAAGTTTAACGTTTTATTTTTTTCATTTTGAAAATTAACCCTTTGAAAGTTTGTGGTTTTTTGGGCCATGCTTTGGGGATTTCTGATTCCTGATTGCTACAGTTTTTCTAGAGGTTTTTAAATTTTGGTTTAAAAAATTTCCTGATAAGTTTTTTGGGGTTAAAAGAATTCCGACCTTGTTAAAAAAGATACAAATTAATTTAAATATTTTATGTGTATTAGTTATTTATTTTAAGATGTCTGTTAAATTTTAAAATACCAATAAAAATTTTTGGCTTTTTCTTTTGTTTCGGTTGAAAAGGTTAATTTACGCCCAATTTCGTTTCTTGGTAAAAATAATAAATTAAATATTGAAATTTTTGCAAAAATTTTAAAAAGTCCCTTTTTTTTTTGGAAAAAACAAAAAATTTCTTAAAATACCAAAATGGCCTTGAAAGGATGTTTAAAAAATTTTTTTTTTTAATATGAAACAAATTTTATAAATAAACTTTTTTATATTTTTAAACTTTTTATTTACTTGTTTATAAATGTTTCCCCCCACCCGATTGCCAAAAATGTTTTTTTCATTTAAAATTCAAAAAAATTTTTTCAACTCTGGCAATTATGGGGTTTGTTTCACCCTGGAAGAGAATAAAATTTACCCAATTTAACAAAAAAAACCTTTAAAGCGGATAAAATTTAATTTTTATCTTTTTTTACTTTTAAAAACTCAAAATTCAAGCATTTAAGTTGTATTTGTTTTTAGGAAAACTTAATAAGGCTTTTTAAACCTCCCAAAAAACAAACAAGAAATACTAAATTTTCCCGATTTAAAGTAATATTAATTATTATAAATTAAATTATTATAAATTATATAAAAATATTTAAAAATATTATTTATATATTTATAATTTATTTATTAATTTATATTATCATATTTTTTAATAAATATATATATATATATACAGGGTGATTCATGAGTAATGTCAATCTTAGTGTAGTCAGGGTCCAAAAATAAACCAAATTTTTAAAAATGGGTCCCAAGGCCTTCTTTCCGAAATACAGGGTGTTAAAGTTTTTTTATTTTTTCTATTTTTAAATAAAATCTATGATAATGTAAATATTAAAGTAAAATTTATATTGGGGGGTTTTTGGTATGGCGGATTCGGGGGCCCAATTTGTACGGCTCTTATTCTGGAGGGGCCCTCCGCCGTTTAACTATTTTGAACCATCACAACTTTTTTGGAGGCACTGGGTAACATTTTTAAGTAAATTAATTAACTGTTTTGTCATTTTTCGTTAAAAGGTATACCGAAAAGCCCATAAGGGGCAACCGTTTTCGAGATATTTGGATTTAAAAAAATATCCTTACACACCTTTTGATTTTTTATAGCAAAATTAAAAAAAAAATAAACAAAATGTATAATTAAACGATATGTATTTTTTTTAAATAAAATTTTTTCTTAAAATTATGTTTAGCAAAACATATTTTTTTTTTTTAAATAAAAAAAATACAAAAAAAAATTTTTAACATCCTGTATATTCAAAAAGAAGGCCTTGCGGACCCAATATGTGTATAGACTTTTATGTTATTTTTGGACCCTAGTTTCGTACCTGAAGTATTGATATTTTTCCCCAAAAAAAAAAAAAAAAAAAAAAAAAAAAAAAAATAAAAAAAATAATATTATATATATATATATATATATATATATATATATATATATATATATATATATATATAATTTTATTTATATATATATATATATATAAAAGTATGTTTAAAAAAACCCAGAGCGGTCACATATTTCGTAATTAGCAGAAAGGAAATATTATTTAATCGGGGATTCTAAAACACCGATGTCGTAATTTTAACAGTTTTTCTTTCTGCTTATTACGATTATGGTTGTGTAGTTCTTAAAAACTTACGCTCAGTAAATCGTCAAAGTTTAAAAAATTTTATTAATCAATTGTTGATTACTCCCAATATAATATTTTTGGATATAGGAACATAAATAACCAAAATGCTTAAAATGGCATGGAGATTTTAAATATGTAATTGTATACAGGGTGTCTTATTTTCAAAAAATAACTTTTTTATCTTTAGCCTTACCTGGGCCACCCTATATATTCGAAAATATTTTAAACTCTTACGAATAGTATGGGTTACTATATAAACGAAATTCCCAAGTTAATTGTATATGAGATATGAGTGGCCTACGTACTATTGCAGGATCTTGTATATACGGTGTAAAACAAAATGTAAAGGAATATCTAATAAACTTTTTATTTACATGGTACCTTAAAACAGGATTTTTAATAAGGTCTTCGATGGAACTAAAACTTAGAAACTTTACGTTTACGATTCCTGCAGATCCCACGCCTATTCCGATTCCGGAATCTGTGTAATTGCAGCTTCCCTATTTGTTTAATTCGGATTTTAATTAAATTGCTTCTAACGCGTTTGCCTAATTTAGTTCAGAAAATAGACGGACTAAAACTACTTTAAGTTAATGTTGAGGAAAGATTAGGAATTTATCCGGAACAGTTATTTTCATTTAGTTGTACACTGTCTGGGAGAGAAATTATGGTTTTTTCCATAGGCGCCCAGTATAAATCCTTTCAAAATTTATTACTCAAGGGGGTATTCTAGTCCAGAAGTCCGAATTGTGGGCATTTTTGACGGTTGATAAAAAAAAACAAGTATTATTTTGGCTATCCATTTTTTAAATTATTTATTTTTTTATAATTATAGAATTTACAAAAAAACATTCTAGAAAAATAAACATATTTCACAAAGTTACACGCTGTTGGAGGAGAGGGGAGAAAAAGGACGTGTTTATCTTGTACCGGTTTCGTCTCTTCTGGTCATAGGAAAAATTAAAAAAATGGTTCTTTATCAGCAAAAATGTCATTATGGCAGGAACTGGAAAAAATGAAAAAAATGACATTTTTGTTAATAGGTTTTTTTAGTTATTTCTTAACTTTTTCGGATTTTAAAAAATAGTAAAAATTACAAATTTTAATATATGAAAAAAATCATGCTAACTTTCAAGAAAATATGTCAATTCGAACTTACCATTTTGTGAGAGAAGTTTTAAAAAGAGTTGTTTTGAGAAAAATCCTCTTTAAAGTTTCAAGTTAAGTTTCAGGAAGTCAAACAGAACTTTCGATTCCAGCTTCATTGCGCCGAACTACAACCTTAGCTTTAAGTTTTAAAATAATTTGAATTTTGAAAAATCCGTTAGAGAAGTTATTCTTAAATATCTAAAGTATGGAAATAAAAAAAGGATTTTTTCTACTTTCTAGACTAAAATACCCCCAATACATCCAAACTTTGATTATTCAATGGGTTATAATCTCGCACCTTGGCTGAAATATTGTCATAATGAAGAAAGCAAAGTATCAAGAAAGGGCCTTTAAAATTAGTTTTAACACTTTTTGTGTTTTAATCAAAAAACCATGATAATAAGCCCAATCAGCATTTGAGAATTTTTAAAGGTTTTTAAAGCTCTACAAAATAATGTTTTAAGTATTCTGAAAATATTATTTTTTTAATTTGTTATACTTCTAAAAAAGTTATAGTAAAATTTTTAAAATACTGGTTATTAAAATTAGTACAAATATATTCTCAAGTGCAAAAATACTATAGGAACATAATTCCATCAGACCATGTCATATTTCCAAATACTATCAATCCAAATATATCATCACTATAATTATAATACTTTATTTAAAACCGTGGGTTAAGTAAAGTTATAGGAACTATTTTTAATGCGGTAACTACCACTTTACCGCTTTAGAGCGGTCAAGTGATAGTTCCTGCAAAATTTAATTTTGTTCTTCAGTATTTGGCTTTTTTATAATTTTAGAAAATCTTAATAAAAATACTAAATTGGTAAGTACAACAATTTCGTATTGAGATTAAAACAATATAAACAATTTAAAATTAACCTAAAAATTTAATTATTTAAAGGATAACCAAGTTAAAACTTTATACTTACATTTAAATTACTAACTCCAATGTTAATTACTGTCGACTGCATGGAATAACTTCTTTCTTGTAGCAAACGCTAGACCTTTGCGGTAATAAATTTGTCGTAGCGGCTTCCACTAACTTACGGTTTTTCTAAGTTTTCATGTGCTGAATCTCCGTTCGGTTTAACTTCACTTTTGAGTTGACAGAGGCAACATTAAAAACCATTCATTTGCTATTGCCACTTTTACCTAACAAGACAACATTGTTTTTACAACGACGTTTTGTGATTTTGTATTAAAATAATCGCTAGTTAATATTTTGTTGTCAGATTTTAAAGACTCTAAAACAGTTTGAAAACTGAATACTTTTGGAATGGATTTAAAATGCCACGGTTGTAAATAAAATAGTGTATATATCTCGTGCGGTATTGGTTTTTATCGCCCTTAAGTTAATGCAAACCTCGGGTACGGCTTGGTTGCAAACTTTGCTTGTGTACGATAAAAACCCTGTTACCGCACTTTTTTAGCCAAAAATTAAAAACACAATTATTATACCTAAATTATTTAAGGATCGTATTGAAGTCAACACTTTTTTATTTCTAGTAGGTAAATAGTTTTCCATAATAACTATTTTTACAAAAAAAGAAACTGATAAATTTAATCAATTTATATGTAAATTTTTTTAAAGCATTATTTAATACAAAGTGTTTAATATTCGCCTTTCTTAAGACCAATAATAACTTTTTACAAACTTCATGTGATTTAGAAACATGGGGATACGTTTGGTACCATAAATTCGTCTGTTATACCGCTTTTTGCAGGACCTACATTGCTTAGAAATCAAAATAAATATTTTTCAATATTGTAACGTTAGACATCTTTCCAGGGGGCTGTGCTTGGCGTGACTCGTAGCAGGTATCCCCTAGTGTTAACCATACTTTTATAATTATCTATTTTACATTTTTTTTGTAGTAGCGAAACTGGGTTGCCTGTGGTCGATACAATAACCTATGAATAGAAAGCTAGCTTTGTTTATTTTAAGACCTTATTTTTCTAATGGATAGGCATGTCCTGGAATTTTGTAGGTGCAACTGTCTACTAGGATTCAATAAGTTAAAGTTACTCACCTGGAAAGTTTCTAAAGAATAGGACCACTTTGGTCCTGGTCCCGGGGTATAGCAAACTAAGTGTCCTCAGTCCTATTAACCCATATGAACTGGCCGATCTCTTAAAACAAAAAAAACCCTTTTACGTTTCGATGGCAAGTCGGTCACCGTTATCAAGATAAACCTAAATGAAAAACAACATAAAAATTGAAACTAAATTTGTAAGAATTTTGGTTTTAATATTTAGGAAATTCTAAGGGCATTTTTAATATTTGTTTTTTTACATTTATGTACATGTCACATTTTTTCGAATTAAATAAAATTAATTTTTTCTCCACGCCCATGTCCAATTGTATACGCTTGTTAATTTTAGTGTTATTTAGTAATTGTTTTAAGTGGCAGCCAATAAAACTGTTATTGCTTTTATGTTTCTCTGTAATAAAAGGCTGAAACAGTGGGATAAAGAATGAAGTGTATGAAAGTAGCAGTTTATTGTTTGATGTATTAACTTCTGAAGTATTAATTTGTTATACCCCTAACGTTTTGTTTAATAGGATTTATTATTTTGGAATGTAGAGATAAAGTTTTTATTACACAGTGTGCAATATTTTGGATAAAAATACGTGTAAAAATTATTGATTTTCGTGACAAACTACAGATGTTAAAACAGGTTGATTTAAACCGATTTTACATATTATCATCCGAAATTGATTGGTTTAGCTAGTAAAAAGACTAAAAAAAATTAAAGAATTGGCTTTGCCTCAGTTTTCTAAAAACGTATCAACTGATTTTATTGTTTTTTTTTTGATACGTAGTTACATCATACGAAATAGGCCAGTAAGTGGTATAGTTATTTCACTAATTCTAAAGAAGTGTAATAATATGCAGCAAGTGTGTTTTCATAATATTAATATTTTCATTAAATTTCTCTATTCTATTATTTTTCGTTTTTAAGTTAAAAAAAAATATATTTATGATATAAGTGCAAAAGTGACATTTTATTATGTTATAGTTGCATTTTTCCGGATATGCAGTTCCGACATTTTTTTGCATCCTTAACTGATACACTTTTGCAGAGAGAAACAATAAATTTACCAAAAAAAGTCATGTGTTTTCTTATTTCAACTGTTACTTGTCACATTAATGACAAATTTCCAAGTATAAAATTTCGCATTGTCAAAAAAAAATTATCTGCGTGCATCAAAAGTAAAAATGTCGAAAAAAAAATAGGAAATAAGCGACTAAACGAGCAAAGCAAGGTCATTATTCTAAATTTATTGGCTTTTTTGAGCTAGAGAAGCAACAAGAAGCTGCAGGAATTGACTTGAACTTTCAAGATGTGGTGAAAAGGACAGCTGCCGCAACGAAAGTGAGTGCAAGAGCAATATTTAATTTAAAAAAATATAGACTAAAATCGAACAAAAGTTTTAAAGAAGTATCATCAACAAGAAATAAAGAGCATGTATGCACTTAAAGAGCATATTACCATAAAATCTCTCCATCAAAAATTAAATGATGAAATGAGCAATCATTTTAACTTCTCCATTAGTTTTTGCGAAAATGGGTAAAAGAAATTGGCTTTCAGTGGAAGAAAAGTAACAACTGAAAGTATCTCATGGGTTTACCAGATTTTTTTAATAAAAGAATTAAATTTTTGAGAGTAAACACAAAAAATATGAGTCTATTTTAAAACGGTGTTACTCCAGTATTTCTTGATGAAACAGGGATATTCAGTAAAGGATCTTTTAGAAATACCTGGTAGGATGATACCAAAGCCACAAGCTCTTCAAAAAGCAGTGAAGGTGAGTAAAATTTGATTTTATTCAAAAAGAAACCATTGGTAGGAGATCAATTACCAATACCTTTACACTTGCGCCCTAACATTTTTTCCGTTTTGATTAATGTGCTACGGTTGGATTTGAGAATTGCCTTGGGATTTGGATTCGTGATGGGATGAAGTGAATATATGTGAAAATTTCGAAAAATGGTTTAAATATCAACTAGTTCCAAATTTGCCGCCCAAATCATTATTTATCATGGACAACGCTAGCTACCACTCCGGGCTGGTAGAAGACATACCCTGCAAATCTTGGACCAAAAAAAGGGTAATTCTGTGGCTTTCCGAAGAAAATATTGCCTTTTCTGAGACAGCTATAAAAGACCAACTCTGGGATTTGGTAGAAAAAAACCGAAGTTTAGAAAAGAAATATTTCCTTGACGAATATGTGAAACCTTTTGGTCATAAAGTTCTTCACCTCCCACCGTACCATTGTCAATATAATCCAATCGAAATGGTTTGGTCAAAGTGCAAAAGAAAATATGACCAATATATTTCTGCCTTAAAAGGAACCTCTTCTGAAGTGTTGGCAACGTGGGAAAAGGTACTTGGCGAAATAACCGCTGAGCATTGGCAGAACTACATTCGGCACGCCCAAAAAGAGATCCTAGAAGCTTGAGAAGTAATCAGAATATGCGATGCTTCAGATATAAACCCCGTCATAGTGACTGATTCGGATGACGAAGATGAGAGCGACGATCTGTTAGCTGACCTTGACGATCTTTGATTTATGTCATGTAATATTTTACTTAAAAATTGTTTATTTATTTATTTAAATTTAGTTTAATTACTTTGCCACACATTAAGTTTCTTATTGTTACCATTGGTTTATATTGCATTGTATTGCAATCAACATCTTTTGGAATATCCTTTTGCCCTTGTTGATGATATTTCTTTAAAGCTTTTGTACCATTTTAGTCCATTTTTTTAAAAATTAAATATCGCTTCTTCGCTTACTTTCGTTGTGGCAGCTGTCCTTTCCACCAAATTTTGAAGGTTCAAGGCAATTCCTGCAGCCTCTTATTGTTTCTCTAGCTCAAAAAACGCCAATAAATTTAGAAGGATGAGCTGTTTGCATTTTAAAGTATTGTTAAGAAAGCATTTTTTGTACCCTTTTTTATAAATAAATCAGATTTTATATTGTTAAAAAAACTTTTAGGTTTTCTTAAAAGTATGGAAAATCGAGCCTTCAACGGGTTTGGAGCGAAAAGTTCTTACGGTGTGAACAAATGCGCAAATTAAATATACAAATTAAACGCACCTTTGGTATGTCAATTGTTAACAGCCAAGAAATACGTTTTTTTTGGGCTTTTTGACATAACTGCATATCCGAAAAAATTCAAGTATAGGAGACAAGTTTTTCCATGCCTTCGAACAAAATAAAATCACTTTCACAATCATCACAATTTTTTCTACAACCACCATTAAAAAATCCAAATCAATATAAATATAATAAATATTTTTAAAATTTTATTTTATCTAATTTATCTATGAAATAAGTTGCTTAGGTAAAAAAAAGCTCGAATTCGTTGATTTGTCTTTGTTGACAAGTAACGTCAAATAATCGAGAATTCTTGTTCCATGGAAAGTGATCAAGAAAATGAATTTCTCCCGGTGGAAATCGAAGAAGCTACCAATAAAGCTACATTTAAATTATTGCATAGTAAGTTAAAACAACAATACGAATTTACAGACGATCGTTTCTTAAAATGGTGTGATCAGAAAAATGTTAGTGGCAAGATTGGCAGTGAAAACGTGTTCCTTGCGTACTTTGAAGAAAAGTCCAAAATATGGAAATCATCTACGCTCTGGTCAAATTACTTCATTTTAAAGACGATGATGAACATAAATAATCAGGATATAAGCAGATATTATAGCATTTTTAAACCGAAAGGGTAAAGGATATCGACCGAAAAAGTCTAAAATACTGACAAGAACAAATTGACAAATTTCTCGCAGAGGCCCCGGATGAAATATATCTTATGCAAAAAGTAGCCGCAATTTTTTGTGTATTTAAAGCCTGTAGTCGAGAAGAACTGTGGCATTTGACATTAAATAACATTGAAGATTTGGCAACTTTACTAATTGTGCATATACCCCACACAAAAACTAATGTGCAAAGAACCTATGTAATGAACCATAACTCCAATTAGAACCAACACATTTGGTAAAATGCCTGCCCAAATGGCTAAATTTCTATAAATTTGCCTGATTCCCATTATTACACTGGACATTGCTTCCGACGTTTCTTAGCTAGTTTGTTGGCATACTTTGGTGCTAATTTTACTTCAATTGAGAGACACGGTGGATGGAAGTCCAGTACAGTAGCAGAGAGTTAAATAGAAGAATCGCTACAAAAGAAAAAGAAAATTGCTGATCAAATTTTGTCCAAAACTTTGGTAGATAACATTGCTCCCTGCCCGGGTACATATCTTACCCAAGTAAATTGTGTAACAACCACCAATGAGATTGGCGATGAAGTTTCTTATTCTAATTGTATTTTTAGTAATTGTACTTTTAGTTGAATAAATAATCTATTTTGATCTAAGTATTACGTTTCTATAATTTCTTATCTGCGTTAAAAGTAAATCATTTTTAGCACAAGTGCTAAAAGTAATTACTTTTAACACCATTGACATAAAATGACATTTTAGACACTGACAAAAATTAAACTTTTACTGACCTTTGTAGAAAAACATAAGTTTCTGATTTTTTTACCGCAATAACACCCTAATTGTTGGCATTTGGCCCAACGTTTGGACAACAAACTACCCTTCATTTTAAACAAAAAATCACCACTTAAATTTATTTGCATTTGTTTTAAAATACCCTGTATACTGTTTTAATAAACCATATCATTAAATTTTTAAACTTTTAAAATATTTTTTCTTGAAGTTACATTTGAAATAATTTAGTTTACTTTTTTTACTGATTATCTCTTTTACTTCTAAATACATCGGTAACACAATTTTTATAAGGTATTTCCTGTTATTTATTTTAATTTTAATTTATTAGAAAATTACTTAATATTTTCTTTATGTTTCTTTTTATATTTAGTATTTTTGTGCTTCCAAATAAATGTGAGCGTCAGGCAGATGCCAAAAAGCGAGGCAAATAAATTACTGGAGAGTTCTGTTTACGATCCGCCATTTTTTCCAAGTTAATACCACTAATGCCGACCTAAATTGTAGCAATTAGTTCAAATTAAATAAAAGAGTCAGTGTTGGATTGTTCCCATTCTATAATTTATGAATAAATAAAAAATGTCTGATTAAAGTTTAATTTGTTGAAATACGCTATGTCCCAAATTATTAATATACAGGGTAATTCATAGGAAAATGTCAATACTTCAGGTACGTAGTCAGAGTCCAAAAATAAACATAACAGCCTATAAAAATATGGGTCCGCAAGGCCTTCGTTTTCGAAATACAGGGTGTTAACATTTTTATTTAATTTTTTCATTTTTTAAATAAAATCTATAATAATGTAAATATTGAAGTTAAAATTGGTATCCGAGAGTTTTTTGGTGTGACGGATTTGAATCTAATCTTATTACGGCTCTTACTTGTAGGGAGAGCCACCCACAAGTCATTTTACTATTTTGAACAATCACAACTTTTTGGTACGGCCCTGTATTACTTTTTTAAGTAAATTTAATTATTGTTTTATCATTTCTACGTCAAAAAGGTATACTTGTTTAAAGTTAAATGAAACCATTTGAGATATTTGATTTAAAATTAGAGGCATCTGATTTTTTATAGCAAAATTAAAAAAAAAGTATAATTAAAAATGTATCTAATTTTAATTAAATTATTGTTCTTAATTTTTGTCAAACAAAGGCTAGGTTTTATTTTTTAAAATTGTTTGTCACTCCGTGGTACACCCGTATCTAGAAGCCTTGCGGCCATTGTATGACTTTATGTTTATATTGACTGATAGTCCCTAAGATTGACATTTTCTCATGAATAACCTGTATATTAAGTGTTAGGCAAAATGTTATTTGACATTTATTAACGCTTTCGCGTATATATGACGTTTTTAGGTTGTTAGAAAAACCAGAATAATGCATTTTGCAGATGCAAAGCTTTTTAAATACATGTAGTAAGTCACTGTTAAGCAATCCTCCTTATATAGTTTACCTTTACCCTTTTTAAAAAACATTAAAGTTTGGTTAAACCATTATTAATGTAGTTTTTTATATATAGGGTTTTTTATTAATTAATGCAAAAAGTTTAACAGACAATCCCCTTGGATGAGAATACGAAAGTTCCTGCAAACATATATCCTAAACTTCTTAACATTAAAACTGTAGGGCGGTAAAGCCAAAAAATATATATAATTTCTTTTTTATATAAACAGGGGTAAACTTAGAATACATAAGATGTTTATGTTTTCCGAGACTTTTTTACAATAATATTGTTATCATCTGCTACCCTGTACGCACGACACCAACGGCGGCCATGGACGCTCTTCTGGGACTGCCTCCTTTGCATATTTACTTCGAGAGAGAGGCAAGGTGGGCAACCTACAGACTCTATCAAGCGGTCAGTAAAAAACCGCAGGCGTGTGATATGAGTACTAGTCTCCTCAGAAGTGTCCTGACCTGTGACAGAGTGGGAATGCCCTCAGACATAATGCCTACAGCAAGCAACTACAACTGGCCCTACAGTGTAGTCTTCCCACAAAGGGAGGACTGAAGTCAGAAAACGACCGACCTGCTCCGGGCTGACATCTGTTGGTACACCGAGGCTCCAAAACCAAGGACGGTGTTGGAGCTAAAATATATGGACAGGGGCCGAGGGCAGAGTTTTCCTTTAGCCTAGGCACTCTCGCAACCATATTTCAAGCGGAGGTATTTGCTATTGAGATGTGTGCTAGAACGCTGGTTGATCGGCACTGCACACGTAAGACAGTTAAACTATTCTTTGACAGTCAAGCAGCTCTTAAGGCTGTTGAAACCAGCCGGTGTAATTCGAAAACCGTCTGGAATTGCAAAAATGCGCTGACCAAACTGGGTCTAAGCCACAAGGTTACCCTACTGTGGATACCTGGACATACCGACACAGGGCCGGAACTGGTCATCGGTATATCTTATACAATGGCCAAGCAGTTTATACCAGCTTGGACACAAAGAGAAAATCTTCGGTACTGGCATGGACTTCCGGGTCTCAGACACTCGAAGACCTTTACAAGCCCACCGAACCAACAATGTACCGTCAAACTAATGGAGCAATCAAGGGTACACCTTAAAACTCTAGTGGGACTGTACACAGGACACTGCAGATTGAAATACCACTTGCACAAGATCGGCCTAGCGGAAGACGCCGAGTGCTCATGTGCATGGAGGAGGATGAATCGGCAGAGCACATACTATGTTAGTGCCCAGCAATGGCACGACTCATATTCGCAATCCTCGGCAATGACACCTTGTTGCCGGGGGAGGTGAAAGATATTTATTAGAAGTCTGGACCTGGTGAGAGAAATATAAAAGGGTGTGAGCCACAATAGACCGATTGGTCGCGGTGGAAGGGTGCTATACCCACTCACTTTAAACCTAACCTAACCTACCCTGTAAAAGGGCTGAAATCTCTCCAGTGGTTATACCGTCTATTTGTAAGGTTGACTTTGTATTGCAGATATGTATTTACTAATTTTTACTTAAAAACGAGGTAATTGTTAAGAAAGTTGCCTCTACTTTGATTTTGACTAAATATGGTGGACGGAGATTTTTTGGGGCACTGATCATGATTTTAAAATCATTATCATCATCAAAGTTGAAAATCAAAGTAACCTTATTTTCACTATATTTCCATTTTTTTGCACACAATTTATGATTTTAACACTAAATTGGCACATAATAGTTAATAAACACCTTTTTAAAACCATTTTTTACGTTTACTTTACACCTTTTTACCATTAAATTGCAAAGCTTCACTTTTAAACGGAGCGACCATGTTTGCTAAATAAGTCCCTAGTGTATACATGGTTGCGGCGTTTGAAAGTAAAAGTGGCAATTAAATGGTAAAATGGTATAAAATAAATATAAAAACAGGTTTTTAAAAGGTGTTAAAAAAATATTGTGTGCCAATATAGTTTAAAAATCAAGAATCCTGTGCAAAAAGAAAAAGGAATAGTGTAAATGGAGTTAGTTCCCCTTTAAACATTGATGATGAATATCTCAAAAACAAAACGTTGCCATAAAAAGATGTTAAATTATGATTAGCGTCCCAAAAAAATCCCGTATACCAAATTTGGTCAAAATCGACACAAATTACTTATAAAATGCACGAGACAAAAAAGGTTTTGGTTAAATAAAGCTTTTACAAACCATTTTTTTTATTACAAATTTTTAATCCTGAAAAAGTATGAAATTTAAAAAACCATTCGGATTACAGATTTTAACCCTTTCTTGGGGTGGCAGATGAGTGCAAATATTGTTGCAAAATAACCTCGAAAAACATAAATATCTATTTCAAATTTCATGCATCTCATGTTTATCCACTTTTATAAAAAAATAATTCAAAAGTTAAAAAATATACGTCCTATTTCCAAGATTTTTTTTCGTATTTTTAAACAAGGAGACCATTTGTAGAGCTTTTTGCAATATTGAAAGAAAACCCCACTATGTATATGCAATACCGAAAAAATTAAATATTTATTAATTTTCTTATTTTCAATGCCACAATTATTTACGTTTTAGAAACAAGAAAAAGCTTTTTTCACAATACTTGACTCTTTTTAAAGAAAAAACGTTTGACTTATTACCTACACCACACTTACCATAAAACTTTTCTTTCTACTCACCAACGAGTCGTGGGTGACCTATGTTGCTTTAGGCATTTCTACGACTTGTGCTTCAAATAATTAGCAAGAATTTTTTTCCAGCATTTTGCAATAACTCGAAGTATCATTTCGTGCATTTTTTTTAAGCCCATTTAAAAGGCTTCTTTTTGTCTTTAGTTTTTAAAAATTACTTTAACTATATGTTAGGCTTTTACCAATATATTTTAAAAGTAGTTACTCACGCTTAACCTTGGCAGAATATTGACTTTTTGTATTTTGGCATTTGAATGTAAACTATAAATGTAAACCCAAACCACTCTCGATTAGTTTAATTTTTTTATTAATTGTTTTTTTATATAATATTTGATAACATTTTTTATTCTTAATCAAATATATTTAGACTCCTAATCTAACGAAACCCAAAATGTAAAATAAAAAAACCGGTAAAGTGAATTTAGAAATGTTAGTGAAAACGGATGGCAAACACGATATTTTAACACCTCACTTAAATGACATCAGACAGGCACTTTACCTAAAGCGGTTTTTAAAACATAAACTGTCTAAGGCTCGTGTTTCATCCTTTTACAGAGAAATATTACACCACAAGGCGTTTTGTTTTAATTTAGTAGTTTTTTAACAAAGTGGTGGAAAAAAAACATCTTGCGCGACAAATATTTAGCTTTTTTTATAAGTTTTAAAAATATGTAGTGCGCTACATCAGAAATAATATCACCTATACTACAGCAAAACTAGTTCGAGAATTACATAGTCAAAAAAAAAATAAACAAAAAAACTTACTGTTGGTTAATATCTTTTGAAAGCGATTATTTAAGGTATAAATTAGACAAGATATTTGGTGCTTAAATCTAATAATAGTTAAAGATCACGTAAAAAAGATATTAGCATGTCCTTAACCGCAGATAAATCTGGCCCAAACATTTAAAAAATATTGACTTAAGACGGTAAAATATTTATTATTTAAAAGTTCACCCTTTAAAAAAGGAAAAATGTGACAATATTAACAGTTCTTTTAATTTTAATTTTATTTTATGTAATAATGTGATAGTTTGCTTAGGTTCTATCACCTGTTATGTTGGCTCAAATTGCTACGACTCCGGCTTGATGACAAATAGCACTGATGATGGTTTTACCGAAAGCGCTCTGCTAGGATTTTGTTTTAAATAAAAAGAATTGCACGAAGTACAAAGTTTTTTTTATGTCTTATATTTATTATTTAGGCAAATGATGTGCAAGTGTTAATATATGTTTTTTTTTTAATATCTTTAAACTAGGTACAATAGTACTTTACCTTAAACATAAAAGACTTTGCTTCAATTTAAGCAAGTTTAAAAGAAAAATATTTCTATGGTCTATTTTACATAAGCGAAAGTTTTTTTATGAAACGACAAAATATTATTTTTCAAATAATTTTCAGCCTTAAAATAAGACAATAATAATATAAACCATTTAGAACCAGCGCTTTGGAAGCTCTATAAAGTATTAAGAGTAAGTTACCTTTAGTTTATTCATTTTTGTTTGAAAATGACAAGTAAAACAAATATATCGTATTGGTTCAAATAGTCAGTAACCATCGTTGCAAACGCAATTAACCAATGGGAGGTCTTTTTCTTTATTTGTTTTTGCTTATAGTATTCTCAAACGAAAATGATCAGATTTTAGAAATTGTTATTTAAATAGTAAAATGCACCGGCTTCAAAATTAACCAAAAACTATAATTTTGCTGTAATGTTACCACCATATTAAATGGTACTGTAACACTTTGTCAAGTATTTTCTTTGTTGTATGTTTAATTTTTAACACGGCTTTAAAAATCTTTTTTTTCAACGAATTTTTAACACGATTTTAAAATATTTTTTTAATTGTTAGACCAGTCCTAAGCCTATCATGAATTTCTTAACAACAAGTATTTTATTAACACAAGACTGTGAGTATTAAAAACGAATGTAAAACACCTGCAAATAGTGGGTTTTACAGTCTAGATGCTATAGGAATATGGAACATAACAAAAGGGTCGCGGCTTATCCAGATATATTTTAAAAGTGGCACTTTATGTAAATCTATGAAGAGCTGCTGAACAAAGAACTGAACTGGTCAACTTACTGAAACAAAAGTCGTGAAAAAACCTACAAATGAGAGACAGTTCCATACAGGTTGTTGATGGGCAAGAGAAGAAAACTTTTTGGCAAAAATGAGGTTATTAATCAAACGTTTGCCTTTTTAATGATCTCTTCTTTTCAAAAAACCAAGAATACAAATAGTTGTCGGAGAGATCATTTTCCTGATATGAGAAAAATGTTTCAAGCAGGGTCTGATTTGGGATACATATTTATTTATTTATTTCCATTCTTCATTACATAAGTTCCATTATTGTGAACAAAGTATGCGTCAAATAGAAAACTAACTAAACCTAATAACAATAAATTTAAAATACACAACGTAAATTCATTGTACAAATTATTACACGAACAAGAGACATAGAGAAAAAAAAAGCCACCAGAGGAAAATAAAATCTTACAAGAATAGTTATTTATAATAATATTAGATTAAAGTAATCCAAATGAGAATACAAAGGGTTTTCTAAGAATATATCTTTGATAACTGACTTAAATTTTTTAAACTCTGTTATAAATTTTATTCTCTGAAGTAGCCTGCTAAATGCCTTAACAGTCATATACAATGAACTCTTTTCAAAAAATGCATTGTAATGTCTCATAACACTAAGATTGCAGGGGTACCTCGTTTGCATTCCAACATTAAACTGAGAGTTAGTAGGAAAATAGTGTTGGTATTTTTTATAGAAAGTAAAAATTTTACAGAAATAAAGTGAATATACGGTCATAACTTTATACTTTTTAAATAGAGGAGCAGCATGCTCCAGGAAGGTGACTCTCCAAAGATCTCAACATACGCTTTTGAAGAAGTAGTAATCTATTTATTTCTGACGAAGAACCCAAGCAGTGATACCATATGCTAGTCTGCTCTGGACACACGCATTTATGTACAGTAGTACTACATGTTTATTTACCTGCTTTCCCAAATTATTTACCACAAAACACGATGTTGCCAAACTATTTGCTAATTGTTCTATTTTAAGTCCCACGAAAGTTTACTTTCTATGTTTAAGCCAAGAAATTTTGTATTTTCTTCGTTTTTAATGGAATTTTGATTAGGTTTTATTAGCGAACTTTGTGGGTTTTTGTCTAGTTTGTTACTACTTTTAAATTGGATAACGACTGACTTATTTGCGTTTAGTAACAGCCCATTTTCTTGGCACCATGTAAAAACTCTTTTGATACTTTTTATTTCCGGTCTCAACTGCCCCTGTATATGAGTGATCCCTAACTCCAAAATTTTAGAGAAAGAGTGCCAGACTTATAGGCAAAGTTTTCGTATTCACCGTTCCTGGCAGTAAGCTGGACATATTGTTGCCTATCTGTTATATATGATATTATCCATTCCAAAGGAGGTCCATAGATACCATAAGACTTAAGCTTTTTCTTTAGAATTTTACTGTCTATTACGTCAAAAGCCTTACTTAAATCGTAAAAAATGCCTATCGTGTAGAATCCCTGATCTAAACTTTTTGTTACGAAACTTAGTGCCTCAAAAAAGGCAGTTTCAGTCGATTTGCATTCCAAAAACCCATGTTGAAAAAGAGAGAACATTTTATTTGTCTTAAAGTATTGAATAAGTTTGTCATAAAAAATTTTCTCAAAGATTTTTGAAAAGATAGACAAATTAGAAACCGCTCGATAGTTCTCAATAGATCCGCGGTCGCCCTTTTTATAGATGGGTATTACTTTGCTAATTTTTAATATATTTGGAAAAACACCACTGCTAAAAGATGAGTTAATTATATTTTCTAGAGGTGAGCAAATAGTATCGGCAACGTGCTTTAATATAAAACAGGGTATTCCATCGGCACCAGCTGACTTTTTTTTGCAACTTTTTGAATTACATTATACACTTGGACAAACGTAGTAGGCGTTAGAAAAAATGTTTTATTTGTATATTTAGGAAAGTGTTTCCGCTTATTGCTCTTTAAATCATTTGCAATTTCATTTACTGATGAAGAAAAATGTTGGTTAAATTTATCGCATAAAATTTTGTTTTTAATACTACTACTGCTAAAATTATTTGTATTTGGGTTTATAAAATCTGCCGGAGAATGGAATGTATTTTTTCCTCTATTTGTATTTATTATTGACCACGCTGTTCTGTTTATGTTTTCCGATCGTTCAAGCAATCGGTCATTGAACTTTATTTTGGCATCACTTATAGTTTTTTTGTAATGTTTATTTAAGTTTTTATATTTTAACTTAAGAGTCTCATCCCCTGTTATAGTCGATAACCAGTGCAGATTTTTGACTTGAATTGAAAGCCTTTTTATTTCATCGTTAATCCATCTACCATTTAACCGACATTTTTTATTATTATTTTTACGAAAGTCTTCTTCTGGAAAGGATAACTGAAAATAGTAGTCAAATATACTAAAACTTCTCAAATTTCAAGTCAAATCGTTTCTGATATGACGTCATCCCAAGTTTCAGAACTAAGATATTTATAAAATACTTTTTATTTTCATTTGTATAGCAACGTTTTTTTATGTTTAATGAACTTACCTCCTCAAGATGTTTATCTTGCTCAATGTCCATGACCAACACCCTATGATCAGAGAAGCAACAGTCCTCCAAAAACGCAGAAATTTTGTTGTAGTTTGTATAGATATTATCCAGCAGGGAGCCTGAAGCATACCTGGTCGGCTGATTAATGGAAGATTTCAGATTGTAAGAACACAATAAATCAGTCAAATTAAAAGAATGTATAAAATATAAATTAAATTATATATTAAAAACAAGTTTTGCTTCCTAATTGAAATAATTTAGCCCGGGTGATCTATGTGATATAAAAAACTGTATTTATAATTTCATAAATTATGTGTTTATTTTCCTTGAAAGTGTTAGACAATGTTATGGTTTCAATAACACTAAAATCTTTTGTCTTTATTTGTTATTTGTTACAAACCGTTTTGAAGTGAACGGTTGGAGATACATCACTAACCGAAACGTTGTATAACAAATAACACATAAAGACAATGAAAGTCCAAGATTTTAGTGTTATTGATATGTATTTAATGATATGTTTTGTTTTCAAGATATTAGACTCATACTATCACATATTGTGTAGATTTTATTTTACTAAAAATTAATAAGATTAATAAATAGGAAAAAACTTGGCAATTTTTAATTAGCCCTTCTCTAAAACTGGTTAAACAAAGATACAATACCTCGTAAGAATAAAGACGAATTATGTTTACAAAGATGATAATAGTATAATATATTATAAGAATTAAAAGTGCATCCTTTTTTTATGAGCAATTTTTGCAGTTGCGAGGCGGAGCGCAGCGCAACCGAGCGAACGCAAAATTGAGAGTAAAAATAAGCACTTTTAGTCCGTATGAAATATTCAATTTTTTCTCCAACCAGGTCAAAATTAATACATTTAGTTATCCAAAAGAGCTCAAACGCAATTGCGTTTAATCCTAGGATTAAGAGTAGCATTTTTAATCCTAGGGTTGAAAGTATTGCTAAGCAACGAGCACATTTTTATACGGTATGAGAATTGATAGCTTTTGCACCTGAAAATAGTACAAAAATGTCAATATTTTTGGACGGTTGGAGAAAAAATCAATAAATCTAGTTGCTGCGTTTTCTACAATATCTCCAGTTGTAGATATATATTGTGTATATATATATATATATATATATATATATATATATATATATATATATATATATATATCATACATATATATTTATATTGTTGTTTGTTGGGTTCTTATTAAGACGGGATAGCCTTGATCCTGATCCTGTGGCAAATCTACCACCATTTTCAGAGTAAAATTTTTCTACAGAATTTCCCTGATCTAAATAATAATAGAAATTAAAATTATTTAAATTTTGTTATAAATATGTAAGATAGATATATATCTTAGGTTTTTTTTTAATTTTGGCGTATAACATAAATGTTATATTAATTGGTGTTATCGAACACAATTAGTATTAATAATAATAAGAGGGGAGGCAAGTTAACTGATTTTAAGTTTTCTTGAAATTACCCTAATAACAAGAAGATGTTACCAAATATTATTAAAATCAACGGATATTTAGGCCACACAATTATACAGGGTGTACATTTAATACTCTGATCTTTTATTGCAGCTTTATTGATAATTTAATACGTTATGTCATTGAGGATAAAGATACTACTTTCTAAAAATAATTTAACTTATACAGTGTGTTCCAAAAGGGCGTGGACATATATTTTTTTTTTCAAATGGAATGCCCTACTTTTTTAATGAAAGTTTTGCACTATTAAATGCTTTGTTTAACCCCAAAATATTTTTGCTCCAAGCGTTGCCAAGCTACTGAATTTTTGATAATTTTTTGGCCGAAATCACTACTTTACTTAAAGTTTGATTCCTCTATCATTTTTCAATTACTTTACTGTAAGTTTGTCAAAGCTTTAAACTGGGATTACTTTATCTTATAAGAGTGCAACTTTGTTTGTTTCATGTACAGGGTGTAAGAAATTTATATTTAAATATTAATATTTTTAATTTTGTTTTTCGCCATTTTTGTAAATGGAACGCCAGAATTAAGTAGTATGTATCGATAAAGTTTTTATTCACCTTTAAAATGATACCGACATGTAAACCTTTATCTTTCCCTTTTATTAAATTGCAGATAAACAAAAAATTAGCCATTTTTCCCTTCATATTAAAAATTTATAAAGGTGTGTTGTAATAAGTTGACCAAGATTTTTTTGCTTTGGCTTCAATTAAGTAAGTGGATGTCGGTTTTGATGTTAACTAAGTAGTATTAGGTTGCCCAACAAAAATAAAACTAATTAATTTTTTAATTAAATTTTAGGATACAAAACTTAAATGTCTACCATTTTGCTGCAAACACAGATTAAACCTATGTGAAAAAGATAATATAACTTTTTGAAGCATAGCAGGGGTAATACGCCTAAACGACTGTTGTATACGTTTCATCATATTTTCTCTAGTTGTGGCTTTAAAACAATACACGTCAGATTTAACTGATCCCCACACAAAAAAACCATTACGGTTAAGTCCGGCGATCTGGGTGGCCATACAGTAGTGCCTAGACGTAAAAAAATTAATAACGAAGGCCAGTTACTATTAAGTATTATAACGAACCTTGCCTTCCAATTCACTTCTCTGGAAATTGTTCTAAAATATGTTTCCTAACGTGTGTGCTGAAGTAAGCTCTCGCACCATCCAATTGAAGCCACATATCCTCTCTTACAAAGTCGGAAAGATGTTCTGTGGAAAATCGTTTCTTAGAAAATTTAAGAAAGGTTTTTCGGGTACACTATGTTTAAATAATACGGACCAACCACAAAATCATGCACCACTCCACCCCAAACATAAATACTCCATTTGTGTCGATAATTAATAATATGCACTTTATGGGGATTTTTGGTTTCATAAAAATGAAAATCATACCTGTTTACAAAACCATTTTTATGAAATGTACATTCGTCTGTTAATAAAACAAATTTAAAAAAGATTTCGTTTCTTGTTTCCTGTTTCTGTGCTCATCGACAAAATTTAATTCGTTTTTCATAATCGTTTTTAGTTAGTTCTTAATACATTTAAACATGATAGGAACTTTTTTGCTGAAGGCATTTTCTCACAGACTATTTTGTAAATTCCAAATTTTTACTTAATTCTCTTACCCTAATTTCTAAATTCTCTATTACTAAAAGGCTGATTGCCAATTGCTGTTTTTCATTTAAAACTCTTTTTGTTCTGGTTTCTCTTTTCGTATGCTATGCTTTTATTTCGTTCAAATTTTTCTTTTAGTGCTTGTTGCATTTATTCATCAGATTGTCTGTTGTTTGGGTATTTTTGTGTAAATACTGGTTAAGCCAAAAAAATTTCTCAAAACATTCAACAATAACGTAAAATATATTAACTAATTCTCGGTTAGAGTATTTAATTTTGTTTAACAAATTACTATTTTCAATAATGTTGATTGTTAAACAACTTAATATTTACTTCGTTAACGTGAAAACTAACTCAATTAAAGTCAAAACAAGAAAGTCATGGCCAACTAATCACAACAACTCTTTAAATTTTTAATTTGAAGGGAAAAATTGCTAATTTATTGTTTAACTGCAATTAAAAAAACTGGGGAAGATACATGCCAGTATCATTTTAAAGGTAAATGAATATTCTATCGATATATACTTTTAGATACAAAGCGTTCTATTTAATAAACTGGCGTAAAACAAAATTGAAAATATTGATATTTAAATATAAATTTTGTGCACCCTGTACATGAAACACACAAAGTTGCTCTCTTATAAGATAAAGTAATCCCAGTTAAAAGCTTTTACAAACTTTCAGTAAAATTAAATGAAATATGACGGGGAAATTAAACTTTAACTAAAGTAGCAATATCGCCGAAAAAATTATAAAAAATTCAGTAGCCTGGCAACGTCGCATTTTTGACCAAAAATAATTTAGGGTTAAACACAGCATTTGATAGTGCATTAATTCCATTAAAAAAGTAGATCATTTCATTTGAAAAAAAAAATGTGCCACGCCCATTTGAAACACCCTGTATAAGTAAAATTATTTTTAGAAAGTAGTTTATTAACGTAAATCAAAATTTTTAATAAATCATCAATAAAGTTGCAAGAGAAGACCGGAGTATTAAATGGACACCATAAATATATTTAATAATATTATTACTATAGTTACCTATATTGCTTCTGGTATTTAAGTAAAGAAAACTTGTTTAAAAAAACTAAAAGAAAAAAAGAACATTTATATTAATAAACATGGATATTGCTTTAGCCTCTATGCCATAAAATTTAACTAACACTTGGAATTTACTTTTATTATTTGGAAAAAAATAATAACTTGATAACACATTTTTATTTTTAGAATTAAAATAGTATTGTCACAAAATAATACCTACGAATTACTCTAAATATCTTAATTTTTTTAAAATTGCATCAAAATGTAACTAATTTTAATTTAAGTTTTTCACATAGTTTTTGGTTTTTTGTGTTTAATTTAACGGTGGTGAACATGCAAACGTTAATAGGTCTTTTGAGTGTTGATTCATTAGCTGTCAAAAAAGGTCACGTAATGGCAACCGTTTGTAAAAAAATAAGGTTATAACCCACATTTTTCTGACCAGGTCATTTAAAAATAATTTATAAACAACAAACTTAAAATGCAATAAAACGGAATTGATTTTGCTTTTTTTGCTACAGTGTGTATACTTTTTATGCTCGTTGTCGTTCTTCATCGGGTCAATTAGTATCCATTCGCCACTTTGAAACTTAATCCATTTTGTTTTCTGAAGTAGCAAAGATATACGTCAAAACCTTTTTTAAGTACATTCAGTTTACGTAATTAGTAATTAATGTATATTGGGATTTACCTTTATTTATTATTCTAGATTTAATTTTTGCCTACCGAGATTTATTTTTAAGGTAATCTACCTACCTGTACCTATTTATCAAATTACACAAAAGGCCAAATAGTTTTCATTATACCTTTACTTAATTAGTAGGTACTACCATATTATCATATTATTTCCTTAAAAATTCAAATTGTAAAAAAGTTACATAATAAAAATATCTATCTATCAATATTTCAATTGTTATAATGTAAAAGTAAAATTCACTGTCGGCCCTGCCTGCAGCTGGGCGGAGTCTACCGCGTAGGAAGATTTATTGGAGGCAATATAATCGAAGTCCTTCAGTCAGAACGATATAAGTATGAATAACTTTACCTATATTGCTTCTGGTATTTAAGTAAAGAAAACTTGTTTAAAAAAACTGAAAGAAAAAAAGAACATTTATATTAATAAACATGGATAATTGTTTAGCCTCTATGTCCATTAATTTAAATAACACTTGGATTCCTTTGACTGATGCTTAGTTAATTTTCGGAATACTAAAAACTAATTAACTTACTACCCTTTTTATTTTTGAGAATTATAAATGTACTTGTCACAAAGGAATAATATGTCATCTACGACATTACGTCCTAAATATCTTAATTTATTTTAAAATTGTATAACAAAATGTAACTAATTTTAATTTAATTATTGTCACTATAGTTTTAGGTAATTTTTTTAAGCTGATTTAATCTTAAGAACGGTGGTGAACCATTGCAACGTTAATAGGTCTTTTGAGTGTTAAGAGCATTCATCATCAGCTGATCAAATTCAAATCGTGCTTCGACGGTAATGAACGAACAACCCACCGTTTCGTAACCACTGGCAACAATATACGGTCGCTATGCCAACCGCCACAAACAATTATTTCTGACCAGGGTCGGATTTAATTTTTTACATATAAGTTTTTATAAACAACAAACAATAATGAGCCTCGGTAATAAACGGCTTTAATTGATTTTTGTTATTTTTATTGAAGTTATACAGTGTAAGTATGGACTTTTTTATTTACGTTAGCTCTTGTTTTTATGGGAAACACTCGAAGGTCAATATAGTATTTATTCTCCTACTTTAGAACTTAATTCCATATTTGTGTTTTTACTGACAGTTAGCAAAGATATGACGTCATCGACATTTTTTAATGGTACATACAGTTTACGATACATCATTTAAAAGCTCATATCTCACACAGTATGCTCCTAAATTTTGGCACGATTCTGACAAGCTATTTGAAAATGTGACCAACCAACTTTCGCAATTCAATACGGTCTAAGCGACATTTTTAGTTTGTTGAGAAAACTTACCTAGTTTAATTTAAGCTTTATATTTATATCTGACATTCTATGTTTGTGTGGTTTGTTTCTTCTCCTTCGGGTATTTTAAAAAAGTGCAATTATAGAAAATTTTCAACAAATTATAAATTAATACCAGGTAATAATATATGTAACAGCAAATTTAAATAAACTTTAAAAAAGTTCAATTATTAAAAAATGTTGAACAAATAATAAAATAATATTACGTAATAATATAACAGCAAATTTTAATAAACTTAAAAAAAGTTTAATTATGAAAAAAAAATGAAACACCTCTCTAATAAATTATGACAACCCTAATTATAAACCTTTCATAACGATATTATACTACCTTTTTTTCATTGCATTATTGTTTTCTGCCACATTTATTTTCCTTATTTTTAGTCCGTCCCATCTTTAAAAATGCAAATCACATTAACACACTAAAATAATAAATATTATTCTAATCTACTAAAAAAACATGAAAATCGCTCCCGATGCCACCGCGCCGGTATCCTATGAGCTTGCTGCGTTGCCAAGATGTATTCATAATCTCTGGGCTTCGTTTTTTTTTCCAAAAATGTATTAATTACGAAATTTAAAAACTGTTAAAAAACTAGAGATTTATTTCAAATTTTGGTCTCTTCATAAATTATGGGGAAAATGGTAAACAATGAGGGAAAGTATTTTAAAAAAATAAATATTATACAATAACAAAAACAACAAAAAAAAATTAAAAAATGGTTAATACCTTTCCCTCATTTGTCGATATAATTGCAATATATTTCCAAAATTTTGTTTAGTTTCGTTCGTTAGTTTTGGTGCCATTCTTTAAAACAAAATAGCTTGTAAACAGCAGGTATGAATCCTCTTAAGGGGTTTTCTTGACGATCTGCAAGTTCGTAAGGTGCAAAGGATCTATATCCTGTGACCAGCATAAAAAGCTTTCCCATCTCGGTGAGTATACAACGAATAAGATTTGATAGTATAGACAATGTAGAACCAGTTTAATATAAAAAAGCAATTAGAAATATGTTTTAAAATTTTAAAGTTAACAGGACTTCACTTTAAAATAGCTTTTATATATCTTTTCGCAAAGAAAATAAATTGTTCCGGTTATTTTCTTTTTAGTGCAGTTTATATATTTTTAAATTAAAGTTTGGCAAAAGTGCAAGTTTCAGCCAAAATGATAAACATAAAACTACTCCCTGGGTGTAACAAACTTCTGCGGTATTGGAAAACTATTGACAAACACGATATGGAAAAATAATAGCTTGATAAACCACATGCGGTAGCTTTATGGTATAAAGTTTGTGGTTTAAAGAAAGTAAATGAATAAAACGCCGACCTGGGAAGTTTAGAAGCAACAAACTTTAGCGTTGAATAGCTTATATTAAAATTTATTTAAATAACAACTTCCGCTTACATTTAAACGGTTAAAAGCTTCGTTACAAGTATCCTGTTATGGAAAATTGGTGATTATTTATTTTCAGCCAGAATCTTTATGTAAATATTCTTTTTTAAATATATATATTTTTTAAACCCTGATTATTATATCTAAAGTAGTTTAACTATTTGGAAAAGAATGGTAACATTTAAGACGCATATTAAAATTATTTTTATTTTTGAACATAATTCTTTTCTAAATTAACTTACTAGGTCCAACTAAGCTTCAAAGTTATATTCTTTGCCTAAAATAGGTGTCGGTTTAGTCGCCAGGTGGCAAGAGGCACCAAAAATAACGAATATAATATCATTTTTCCTTTAATTAGGTTTTAACAGTACCTACAGAGGTAAGAGATTTTATTATTTAGTGATTAATGGAAACTTTTTAATGATAAAGATGCAAAAAACAATAATTAGAGCTACCCAATTTAATTTAAATTCAATTAATGTTGATTTTTGCAAATAAAGTTGATTTTTGAAAAATTGTTAATTATTATTTATTTAACATAAAACCAAAATACAATTTATGTGAAGTGAAAGCGTCGGTCAAAGGGCGTTGAAAGACAACCTTGGTGTACCCTGATTAAGGACTAGGGCCTTTGCTGACCAAAATAACCCTTTACAACAGCTAGCAATTGCCTCTTAATTAAAAAAAACGCGGTTCGGTAAAGCAGATTTTAGGTTTGGGCAAGAAATTGATGTCAAAGGGTGCCAAAACGAAAAAAAGTAATATTTTCCAATAGTTCGTAGTTGAAAACTCTAAATTATCCCATTGCGATAACACTGTTGCCTGGCACTTTTTCATGTGTAAAGCCGGCTTTTTACGAATTTGTTTATCCAGTTAAAATAAGAAATAAGAATAGTATTTATCCACTATGGTTCTGTCGTTCCCAACGTTATCAAGAAGGAACCTTAGCAACTTAAAAAATAGATACCATTCACCCGTTGAAAAAACGAACTTTATTTTTTGGATGCTGAACCCAGCTTCTATTTACTCTTTGGACGTTTAAACTCTTAGGAATGTAATAGTAAACCGGGTTTCATCCATGATTATAAATCATTCCACAAAATTATATTTATTTTTGTTAAAACATACCGCTAAAAATGTTTAAAAAATTTGTTTTTGATAAACTTTCAAAAACCGTAAAGCCAAACTTGCGCAAAGTTATTTTATATTTAATTCTTGGTACAAAATACATCCAAGGCGTGTTTTTTAAATGCTTATGCTTTTAATAGCTTGGCATATACTTTTTAAATAAGTTTTGAAGTTGTTGCACCTCTTGACCTTTTTTTTATATTAATTTAGCAGCCAATTTCTTAATAGCAAAAGAAAAAAGAAAAACTTTGTAAACTTTTTGCAAACATTTTGTAAGTTTTAATTTATTTTTCAAAACAGCTTGATATCTAATTTTTTCCATTTTTAAAAATGTGCAGTTTTCAAAATTTTGTTCTTTTCTTGTGTTTCGGAACATACTTACGTACCAAATTTTAAGTTTATACTCTCTGGTTGTGCCCTATAACGTTGATGAGTCAATCAGTCAGTGGTAAAATAGGCGATTCTTAAAATCAAATATCTCAGAGATTTTTTAATTTTTCCACAGGTAATTGAGATACTTATATGGGACTACATATTAAAGTTCATACCTTTATGTAATACGAGACCGAAGGCTTGATAGGCTAAAACATTTTTATGTAAAATACACACATTTGTGCGGTGGGCCGGAACTTGGCCTGGTGTACTACCGTGCGCCTTTGTATCAACATCGTTCTTTCTTAGAGATAAGAAATTTTTTTCTTTATTATTTATGGAACATAATTACTCACCCTTGCCCAACAATGATAAATCTTTAGTGTCTTACCTAAAATTAGAACCAGCATCAGTCCATTTTCTTTACTTCCGAGAAACTTAAATGGAAGGATTAACTTTAAACAAGCAAACGACAAGCTAAAATTACATTTTCCCTGCGCTCTAAGAGGTATAAATATTATACATAATACTTTAAAGCATGACTCTCAATGTTTTGCAGGATAAAACACGAACTTTGGACAGTTTATATTTTATGAACCACATTAAGTAAAGTGCCTATCTAAGGTCGTTTAGATGATGTCTTTAAATATTTCTTTTTATATGTGGGTACTTTTAAATTAGTTTAAGCCTTAGATTTAGTTGTACTATTTGTTTGTCATGGAAAAGAGTTTGGAAGCATGTTTAGAGTTTGGTTGTTTGTGTGAGGTCTAATTTAAAAGCATCAAATATTTTGTTTTCTTTTTTTATATTGGATTGGTTTTTCTTGCGGGTTATTAAAGTTAAAATTTACCAATAAGCTCCGTAGATACATTAATTCTCGTATATTTTACGTTTCCAACGGAACATTGAAAAGCCATAGGTTAAGAACAAACTGTTTTGCATTTTTTTTATATATTATTAAACGTTTTAAAAGTATTTATTTACCTTAATACTATTATATACACGGCTGGTAAACCCATTTCTTGAATGCAGAAATTGACAGTGCAATAAAAGAAGATGTCAATTTAATAGGCAAAGACTTAAGCGAAATAAAGACAGACAGAAAACGTGCTGTGGCCCATTCCCCTTCTACCGGGGCAACAAGAAGAGGGGAATGCCGTGAGCAGGACATTCCGGCGGACATTTTATAAATAGGCGGGAACAAATTAGGAAATAAAATTAAAGAGGAATCGTGGGAATCGAGCCATCAACAATTTTTTAATTAAAATAGTTCCGAAATAATTTTAAATAGTGGTATAATTTGTAAATATTTTTTTTGTTTTGTAATATTTTAATTATATTTCAATACAATTATTATTGTTTACTAAAATCTTTACTTTATTTCTCTAAATAGTATTATTATATTTTGTTAAATTTAGTTTCAAAATAAAGTTTTTTTTATAATTTTGCGCTACTATAAAAAATAGGGAATAGGTAGGAATTTTTTAAATTACCAGAGGAAATGTGGGAAATTTTAATGCTGCATGTGGGGATGTGAGCTGAACGCTGACAGCATATCAGCAGCATCAGCCGTACCACGGACGTTAAAGGAGTGATTGTCAGTCGCATTTTTTAAAGATTTTTTACAATATTTTTGTTTTTATGCAGTCACGTTAATACCTGTTGTAATTTATACAACAGTAATTAAAAGCTGTAGAGTTTTTATTAGAGTTAAACCTAGAAATAGAAAATAAACTGCTATTCTAAAAAAAAATTAACGTATCATTATTCTTAAAATAATGAAATTAATAGTAATCCTAATAATAAAAAATAACTTTAAAAAATAAACTTTGCATTTAATAAAGCATTCTTATTTTAATAAATGCTCAAACATTGCCGTGCTAAGCTCCCAATACCCGAGCCGATTATAAAACTCCATCCTAACATTCGACAATACCTTCGATGTAATGGAGTTAGAAATGTTAAATATTTTTGCCCTTAACTCAACTTTCACAGGATTTTCATGTGGATACCCGTAAATAACTTAAGTTAAATGCCTCAGGAGAAGTCAAATCCGGTGACCTTGCAGGCCATCGTATGGTACCTCTGCCACAAATAAGCCGTTTAGGAAAAGTCCTAGTCTAGTCCTAGTTTTATAAAATGTATGATTTTTAAAACATTTTTAAAATTGCTAATAGATATTTGACGGAAAGGCAACACTGTCGAAAATAGCTGGACGCTTGTACTGCATCCCTCTGCATGCCTTAGCCAAAGAATCACCGGTCGTCTGTTGTCGTATTGGAAGTGGATAAGGGAAATTGTTTTCCTTTTTTTTAATCTGGGGACATACTCTATTTATCCTACTCTATTGCATTAAAAATGACATGCAAGCTTTTGCTTTGCCAATCGTGTATATTAAAATTATAACAAATGTTGCCAACAAAGTATTTTTTCCCACCCTAACATACAGAATTATTTAACGAGGATTAAACGGGGCACATTTTTAGCTTTATAATTAAAAGAAAATGTAAAACAGCTTGTAAATTTTTTTCTGTAGAATCCTAAGGAAGAAATGATATAATAAAAAAAACTAAAATTTTGCTTATTTATTTTGTCAATTTTAAAAGCATTTTATTTTTTGATACGTTTTAATAATAATAATAATAATAGATAGGTAGGTAGGTTTAAAGTGAGTGGGTATAACACTCTTTCACCGCGACCGATCGGTCTATTATGGCTCACACCCTGTTATATATGTATCTCCCACCAAATACAGACTTCTAATAAATCTGATGATCCTGTTGGGAGAGGAATCTTTCCACCGGCAACAAGGTGTCATTGCCGAGGATTGCGAATCTTAGTCGCGCCATTGCTGGGCACGAACACAGTATGTGTTCTGCCGATTCATCCCCCTCCATGCACATGCGGCACTCGACGTCTTCCGGACAAAAGTATTATAATTAATATAAGAAATTTACGATTTAAATTAAAAACTAGAAAAAGGTAGTAATGAATACCCTAAATCCTAAAATTTACGAATTCAATATTTTGTTAAAGTCTTGCATTGATTACATAATGGTAAAAGTAAAACATACATTTAAATAAATTTTACTGTAACTAGAATCAAATACGAAAATATATTTTCAGAAACAGGTTATTTCATTAAGAAAGTCTTAATTTAGGGTAGTGTCTTTTTTTCCTTCTTTTAAAATATTTTGATATTTTTGGTTCTAGAAAAAAAATAAGGGGTGGTTTTCTAAGATTTCTTTTAATATGATAAATGGAACTAACATTTCCTATTTTCTCTGTTGTAATTTATTTTATTAAAAAGCAAGTTCTACATAACAAAATATAGAAAATATTTCTTTCATCCTGTTTAACTAATTATTTTTAGCTGTAAAAGAGAAAACACACCCGTCGGTGTCGGCTTTGTGTTTATTCCAGATGCATGAGTCAACGCTATTTTGCAAATTTGTAGATGGACGAATTTAAAAATGCCAAACCGACATTTTCAAAAGCGAAATGTTAAACCCATATCAGCATTTTTCGCATACTTGCATAAATGTGTTTTCCATTGCAAATGTGATTTGCTTAAAGTTTGAAGTACGGATAAGTAAAAAATATTTGATACTTTTTGGGTTTTTGTGTTATTTATATGTTTAAGAAAGTTATGTAAATATTTTATAGTTTTAAAATTAAAAATATTTTTTAACTATATTTCTTATAAGTTAATTTCTATAAAAGAAAAAAGTAAGTTTAAAACATTTTCCTAACTTTTTACAGATAAAACCATTTATGTCCGGTTCTAAAGAACTCTTTATAAAACTTTTTGCATAATTAATAATAGATAGGTAGGATAGTTTAAATGTATGGTAATTTACGCACCACGCATTTACCTGTAAATCTACAAATAAACTTCTAATAATCTATATCCTTTGGGAAGAATTTTCAGACAGGCATGCGGATTGCGAATCTAGATAGCTGGCACGAAAGTAATGTTGATCATTATTGGGCTTTAATATTATTTATTAAGAAATTTGATTAAATTAAACTAAAAAGGTATATGAATCCTAATTAAAATTAATTAATATTTATGTTAAGTCTTATTTTTGTTACAATTAAAATAAACTCTTTTAAATCATTTACTTAACTAAATAAATCGAAAAAATTTGAAACAGGTTATTTCATTAAGATCTAATAAGCTTCCTACAATTTTAAAGTATTTGAATTGGTTAGAAAAAAAATTATAGTTTATTCTAAGATTTCTTTTAATATGATAAATGGAACTAACATTTCCTATTTTCTCTGTTGTAATTTATTTTATTAAAAAGCAAGTTCTACATAACAAAATATAGAAAATATTTCTTTCATCCTGTTTAACTAATTATTTTTAGCTGTAAAAGAGAAAACACACCCGTCGGTGTCGGCTTTGTGTTTATTCCAGATGCATGAGTCAACGCTATTTGCAAATTTGCTAGATGGACGAATTTAAAAAACGGCGCAAACCGACATTTTCAAAAGCGAAATGTTAAACCCATATCAGCATTTTTCGGTGATACTTGCATAAATGTGTTTTCCATTGCAAATGTGATTTGCTTAAAAGTTTAAAGTACGGATAAGTAAAAAATATTTGGATACTATTTTGGGTTTTTGTGTTATTTATATGTTTAAGAAAGTTATGTAAATATTTTATAGTTTTCAAAATTAAAATATTTTTTAACTATATTTCTTATATAGTTAATTTCTATAAACAGAAAAAAGTAAGTTTAAAAACATTTTCCTAACTTTTTACAGATAAAACCATTTATGCCCGGTTCTAAAGAACTCTTTATAAAACTTTTTGCAAATTTAATACGCTTATAAGGAAGGGAACTAAATGCACATTTAAAACACAAAGTATTCTAATTTAAAATGCAACAACACATACTTAACATAAATAACAAATAACCTTTGATATTTTTAATTTTTTAGGTAGAAAGAGGATTAAAAAACTAAAATAGGAAAAATGCTTACACATTAATATTAATATTATTAATATTAATGTAGCTTATATTTTCGTTAAATTAAATAAATTTTGGTTACCTTTACCTAATGCCAAAATCAACAAAGATATAGGTAAGTTCTAAGACTAACAAACTCTCACACCACAATTTTCGTATAGCCGCATTAAAAATATTATATTTTATTTAGGTTCTTTCAAATTCGGTGTATCGATGCGAAGTTGTTTTTGATTGCAAGCCTACAGGAGATAACGTTTTTCGGTAACTATTTTTCACTTAAATGACATAAATTATACACCATTTTAAGGGTAAGGAAATAATCTATGCCTCTGCTGTCGCGGATTTTTGACGTATGAGTCGAGTTAAGAGAAAATAGTATCTAAACATAACCGATTTTAGGGTGACTTTCACTCAAAAAAATATTAAAAATTAAATCCAAATTTAAAAAACTATTACAGCTGAAGCCTAGATTTAAGTGTTGGCTTTAATATAGTTTTTGAAAATTTTCGATAACTTATACCGTTTTTGAGGAAAACATTATGCCCCGAACCCCAAATTGGATCCAATTTTCGCGGCGCGAATGGACTCTTAAGAAATTTTAATTTCTTATAACACGCATTTTTTAGAGTACTGTTTTTAAGCTTTTGCAATCGAATCAAAAAATTCCAGGTAATATATCCCGGTCATTAATATCCCATGCCAAAATACCCCATACAAAAAAATTTAATGACAATAACATAAAAAAAAATATCCCAATAAATAATCCTATAGTAAAAACTTAATAATACAAAAATATCCTTATCTTTTCCATTATGCGTAACCAAAACTAACCATAACAAACCATCATCTTCCATATTGCTAGTACAAACATGTGCTTTTCTTTGTATTGTAACTATCACATTGCCATTTGACTTTATTGTCGGATTTGCGGTGATATGTGTATATAAATCTCTCCAAATTAAATATATTGTCCAAGCCATGTCTCTTATATTTTTCATAACCTTACAAGCTCGGATCTTGGCCACAATTGGTAGATAAGATAAGGATATTTTTGTATTGGTAAGTTTTTGCATAGGATTTTTTTATGGGATATTTTTTTATATGATGTTTTTGTCCTGGTTTTTTTTGTATGGGATATTTTGGCATGGGATATTAATGATCGGGATATATCTTTCTAGAATTTTCTGACCGGCCACCTTTGCGATCGTGATACTCACGGTACGTTAGTATACTTGGGCTTTAACCCTTCACGTACAGTTTAAAGGTAATAAAACATAAATGTATTTATTATGTGTGACTTTGTTTATTTACTTCTGCAAAATATTTTTTGAAGGACTAAAAATTTAAATTTTTATTTAGGTATTCCATTAAAAAAAACACTTTTAAAAAAAAATCTAATTTCGATGGGACATAGAAGCTTCCTAATATTTTAAAGTAAGAACTGGTTGCAGTATTGCAATGACTGACCGATTTCGTTTAATTTTTCTCAAAATTACTGATGTTTTTAAACCAATTTTAATACAATAAAGAAATAAAAGGCCAGTAGTTTGTGGTTGACAAGCCAGTAAAAAATAAATTTGTGAAAATACACACCTAAAAATATGTTATATGTCACATTATTAAAAAAAAACATTTTAAAAATAAACATTCTTGTTTTAAAATAATGTTTTTTCCCTAAATAAATATTTTTTAAAAACGTTTTTATATCTTTTGTAAACCTCTTTTATAAACGGAGTCTTTTTGCTTGGCAAACAAAAATTTTACAGGGTTCATGAATTTATATTTCTAAAACTTTTCATCCTTTTAAAAAATTCAAAAAGTTATTACTTTAGCTAAGTAATATAAAATTATCTTATTTTCATTTTGCAACATAATTTAGCCATCTTTTAACTAATTAAAGAATCTTGTTAAGTACGCTTTCAAAGGCATTTAACATGCATAGTGACATAGAATAACTCTAACTAACTTAACTCAATAATATGTTTTCCAAAAAAAAAAATACTTAAAACGTTAATTGTCTTTTCCCTGTAAAAAACTCTTTAGCTTTGTATTTATGCCAGATGCGTGATTCAACCCTATTTGCAAATTTGCTTGCTGTATCAGTACTTTTCGTAAAACATACATGTTAAATTGAGGTTTTTGTTTCCAATCGGTTTTGTTGAAAAAATAAAATTTGGGACAATTTTTTCTTGATCTTACTAAATTGATATTGCATATATTTTAAGTAAAATAAAAACATAAACATTCTTTAATAGTATTTTTATTGTAATATTTGTTGTCTGTGTGCTAGAATCGACAAACTTACCCATTTTCATATTTTTTGGTAACAATAAACATATCTCTTTAAATAAAGCCTTTTAAGATTTTTTTAAATTAAAATTAAGGAATTAATTAAAATTTTGATTTATAAAATTAGTTTAAAAAAATAGTGGTATATAAGTGCTTTAATGTAGAACAAAAAAATTGAAATTGACAATAAACAGAGAGTATCAAAAATAAAAAAATATATTTATGTTAGCCTTGAGCATCATTTTTTAGACAACCCATTCGCAATACATTAGTTTACATACTATATTTAATAAAAAAAAAAGTTTCTAGTGTCAGATAGGTTATGGTCGCCTTTTATATGGACCCTGTGCTATAAACAATTATGGATATGTTTTATATTATTGTAGCAGTACATGTATCAAAAAAAGCCAATAAAAAAAATTGAAAGGAACATAATATATAACTTAACATTTATTACTGTGTAGATTACCCGAACTAAATTATTTTAATCATGAAGATTAGTTTTTAAATTATACATTTGTCTATGTATCCCAAATTAGATTCTGCTTAGAGTACTGTTCTCAAGCTTTTGTAATCTCGTGATACCCACGGTACTTTAGTATACTTGGGCTTTAACCCTTCATTTACAGTTTAAATGTAATACAACATAATTGTATTATTTGTGACTTTTTTAAATTTATTCCTTAAAGTTTTCAGGTACGCACAATATTTTTGAACAACTAAATATTTAAATTTTAATTCAAGTATTTTATAAAAAACTGTTTTTTTTCAGCCGTCAAAAAATGTTGACATTTTTGTACTATTTTCAGGTGCCAAAGCTATCAATTCTCATACCCTACAAAAATGTGCTCGTTGTTTAGCAATACTTTTAATCCTAGGATTAAAAGTGCTACTTTTAATCCTAGAATTAAAAAACACGATTTTTGAATAACTAAATATATTAATTTTGACTTGATTGGAGAAAAAATAGTATATATTATTCGGACTAAAAGTGCTTATTTTTACTCGCAATTTTGCATTTGCTCGTAAAAAAAAAGATGCACTTTTAATCCTTATAATATAATATACTATTTTTTTATTAAAAAAATATATTTTCGATAGGGCACAGAAGCTTCCTAATATTTTAGAGTGAGAACTGGTTGCCGTATTGCAACGACTGACCGTTTTTGTTTAATTTTTTAAAAAATACTGATACCAATTTTAATACAATTTAAACATGAAATGCCAGTAGTCTTGAAAAGTCAGTAAGAAGTAAATTTGTGAAAATACACACCTGAAAATAGGTTAAATGTCACATTATTTTAAAAAAGAAACATTCTAAAAATAAAAATACTTCTTTTAAATTAATGTTTTTTTCTTAAATAAATATGTTTTTAAAACATTTTTATATATTTTATAAACTTCTTTTAAAAGTCCTTTTGCTTTGCAAAATAAAGTTTTACGGCGTTTATTAATTTATATTTCTAAAGCTGTTTGTCCTTTAAAAGAACTTACAAAGTAATTGCTTCTACAGCTAAGTAGTATAAAATTATTTTATTTTCGTTTTGCAACGTCATTTAGCCATCTCTTAACTAATTAAAGATCCTTGTAAAGTGAGCTTTTAAAGGCATTTAACATGAATAGTGTTACATAGTATATTTTTTAATTTATTAATATGTTTTCCAAAAAAAAAAAAACTTTTTATTTAAAATGTTAATAGTCTTTTTTCTGTAAAACTCTTTAGCTTTGTTTCTATGCCAGATGTGTATTTCAACTCTATTTGCAAAGTTGCTTGCTGTATCAGCATTTTTTGTAAAACATACATGTTAAAGTTAGGTTTTCATTTTAAATTGATTTTGTTGAAAAATTAATATTTGGGACAAACTTTTCTTTACCTAAATAAATTAATATTATGTACATACAGGGATGCGCAAAAGTCCGGAATAAAATTAATATCTTTTTAACCAGTAACTTAGGAAAAAAACGCTGAAAAACGTCAATTGATTTTAAATTGTACGCATTTTTTGGCAATAAAATTAATTTTTTTTTCAACTCCTTAGCTGCAACTCTTCCCAACATTTTTATTTTTTAATGCAAACCTATGTCGTGTATGGGCTCATTGAAAAGCTCGTAAAAATGGAATCTGACCATACCCTTCCTTTTTTTAAACTTATGTGGTTACCAGGAAATGAGAAAAATCTCTTTTAAAAACAAAAAAGTTAGAAATACCTACTTAGTGCTATCTATGGGTGAATTAACGTAACAGATGCTGAAAATGCCCTCCATTCTTTACTTGGCAGGCTCCTAAGCGATGGTAAAACCCGTCTACGGAATTCCGAATGGCCTCAGCCGGTATTTTATGTGATTCCACTCTAATTCTGTTTTTTAGATCTTCAATATTAGCCGGCCTATTTTGATAAACCTTGTCTTTCAGATATCCCCCAAAAAAAATCTAATGGCGTTAAGTCTGAGGTTTGTGTCGGCCATTCAATTGTACCACGTCGTCCAATCCAGCGTCCTGCAAATATGTTATCAAGATATTCGCTGACGTTAATACCAAAATGTGGGGGAGCGCCGTCCTGTTGGAACCAAAGTGTTTCATTGGGAAACATAACAGCTAAAGCAGGCACTAATTCAGAGCGTAAAAAGTCTAAGTAGCGTGCAGCTGTAAGGTTTCCCTCAAAAAAGTATGGCCCAATATTCTGTTGTTGATGATGCCTGCCCATACATTTACTTTCTGAGGACGCTGCGTATGAGCTTTGCATATCCAGTGTGGGTTTTCCTGACTCCCTAATCGATAATTGTGCCTGTTAACTACTCCATTTAAATAAAAAGTAGCTTCGTCCGAAAAGAGTATGTTCAGTGGAAACCCATAATTCTCGTCACATTGCCTCATTATTTCCTCACAAAATTGCAAACGCCTGTCATAGTCATCTTCCAAGAGCTCTTGGACAAGATATACCTTATATGGGTGGTATTTTTCTGTTTTCAAAAACCTCCCAATCGTACGTCTAGACGCAGGATTGTTTTGGGCTAATGAAACCGTTGAAAAATGTGGATCTTCCTGCAGAGATACGGCAATGTCCAATTTTTGATTTTCGTCTAAAACATGTGGCTGGCCACTTCTGGGCAAGTCCTTCATTATACCATGTTCTTCAAATTTGTATAAGATCTTACTCACAGTAGCCTGGGAAATGTGATTTTCCGGATATTTTGCATTAAATAAAGTACACACTTCACTTTGACTCCGCATTCTATCCCCACATCCCAACAATATCAAGACTTCGATACGCTGCCTCTCTGACAATACCATTTTTGTTTGGCAAATTAAAAAAGAACACTTTAAAGGTACACAATTAATAAACCAAACAGATTTCAATTTTACCCAGAAATGCCACAATTTTAAAACTAAGTCAAAAAAAAATTTTCTAATCAGGGCATTAAATTTGGTACAAAAAATTTAACAACCTTTTTCTCTTTTTGAAGTACACTGCTCAACAATTGCCTGGAATTATAACTAATTTTATGTGTAATTTTTTTATGAAAAAATAAATTCCAAAGAATGTTGATGCTAGATTACGTTATCAGTTTTACACATAATCAATAAAATTTGTTGTGCTGCCTGCCCAGGTTGGTCTGTTCTTAAAATTTTAAACTTTAGAAACCAGGTACTGATGATCCTTAGCAATTGTTGAGCAGTGTACATCATCAATGCTGAATGCAACTTTATTTTTATTTGCAACGTTAATTCACCCGTAGATAGCACTAAGTAGGTATTTCTAACTTTTTTTTTTTTAAAAGAGTTTTTCTCATTTCCTGGTAACCACATAAGTTTAAAAAAGAAAGGGTATGGTCAGATTCCATTTTTTACGAGCTTTTCAATGAGCCCATACACGAAATAGGTATTCATTTGAAAAAGAAAAGTTGGGAAGGGTTGCAGCTAAGGGATTGAAAAAAATATGCCATTTTATTTTATTGCCAAAAAATGCGTACAATTTAAAATCAATTGACGTGTTTCAGCGTTTTTTCCTAAGTTACTGGTTAAAAAGATATTAATATTATATACTACGTAAAACAGAAATGTAATCATCCTTTAATAGTTTTCTTATTTTAATATTTTTTGTTTGTGTGCTAAAATCAACAAACTTACCCATTTTCTTATTTTTTGGTAACAACAATATATTATATATTATTGTGGCAGATTTATGTATAAAAAAACCCAATAAAAAATTTAACGAAATATAATATATAACTTAATCATTTATTACTGCATAGATTACCCAAACTAAATTATTTTGAACATCGGGTTTAGTTTTTTTAATTATACATATGTGTATTGTATCCCAAATTAGATTCTGCTTAGAGTACTGTTCTCAAGCTTTTGCAATCTCGTGATACCCACGGTACGTTACATGGGTATTAGTATACCCGAGGCTTTAACCCTTCATGTACAATTTAAAGGTCAATAAAACATAAATGGAATTATTTGTGCCTTTTCTTATTTAATTTCTAATATTTTTCATAACTGCAAAATATTTTTTGAAGAACTAAAATTTAATTTTAATTTAAGAATTTTATTTTAAAAAAACTTTTTTTAAATAAAAAAGTCTATTTTCGATAGGGCACAGAAGCTTTCTAATTTTTTAAAGTGAGAACTGGTTGCAGTATTGCAATGACTGACCGTTTTTGCTTAATTTTCAAAAAATGCTGATGTTTTTAAACCAATTTTAATACAATTTAAACATGAAATGCCAGTAGTCTGTCGTTGACAAGCCAGTACAAAAATAAGTTTGTGAAAATACACACCTGAAAATATGTTATGTCACATTATATTAAAAAAGAAACGTTTAAAAAATAAACATACATATTAAAATAATGTTTTTTCCTTAAATAAATATGTGTTTTAAAACGTTTTTATATCTTTTGTAAACTCTTTTATAAACAGAGTCCTTTTGCTTTGCTAACTAAAGTTTAACAGTTTATTAATTTATATTTTAAAACTATTTGTCTTTTAAAAATTTAAAAAGTTATAACTTTAACAGCTAAGTAATATAAAATTATCTTATTTTCTTTTTGCAACGTCATTAGATCCTTCTAAAGTACGCTTTTGAAGGCATTTAACATGCAAGTGTTACATAGTATATTTTTCATTTGTTAATATGTTTTTCAGAAAAAAAAGCTTTTTATTTAAAACCTTAATTGTCTTTTTCTGTAAAAAAACTCTTTAGCTTTGTATCTATGCCAGATGTGTTATTCAACTCTATTTGCAAATTTGCTTGCTGTATCAGCATTTTTCGTAAAACATACGTGGTAAAGTGGGTTTTCATTACAAATTGGTTTTGTTGAAAAATTTAAATTTGCAACAAATCTTTCTTTACTTAACTTCATTGATATTACATACAGGGTGTAAAAGTATGATGCTTGCGATTTTAATGGGCGATAGTGGAGCTCAAAACAAGTCAAAAAGTTTATATGTGTGCAAACTTAACAGATTTTTGTCTACAACAATTTTAAAGTTAAAAACAGTGGTATATATTATTTCTGAAAAGCCTAACAATTGGCAACTTTTGTCATAGTCAGTAATTAGTGGATTTATTTGCTAATAAAATAAATTAAGTTTTAAATGTTTTGGTATTCAAATAAAAATAATAATGTTTCCTCCAGTTAAAAATTTAAACAACTATTAGCAACATGTAGCGCGGAGTTCGTCCAGTCAGTCGTTTATTGTCGTAGTTTATTGTACGTATTGGTCGCGGTATTTTTGTCTGTTTTTTAATTAATTGGGCAGTGAAGGAGTGTGTTAAAGTACGCGAAAACTGGGTTCGTTGAAGTGAGGCCTGTGTAGAAACTAAAGGACGACATTTTGAGCAACTTATTTAAAATGAAATGTTGCCTTATTTTTTATATAATTGGAGACTTTTCATTCTTTAAGTAAAATAAAAAAGTGCTGTTTTAAAACATATTAATTGGTGTTCTTAAAATGGATATTTAGCCTAATTTTTGTGGTAAGCATATTTATTTTTTATTAACAAATAAAATGTAAATAAATATTTCTTTTAAAAAAGTGTAAATATGTAGAACCTTGCAAAAAACGTTTGACGGACGAGCCAATGACATGAAGCGGGCGCGCTGTTGCCAAATTTTTAAACTTTGAAAGGCTCTATTTTAAAAACAATTACCCTTTGTCCCATGTGTTTTTGGCTTATTTTGAGCTTTACTACTGCCCATTAAAATCGTTAGCATCATACTTTTTACACCCTGTATATATCAAGTAAAATAGAAATGTAAACATTCGTTAACAGTATTCTTATTTTAATATTTTTCGTCTGTGTAAACTCTTTAAATATTTAGTCTTATCAGCCCAGTAGTTTTTTTTGCAATTTTTTTGTTAAAAACAGAACTTAGGCGTATATCTGATATTTTTAGTCAGATGTAATGTAGTACAAGGTTCCAATTTTCGTTACCATTATGGGGTTTCTCCGTTGCTAGGGGAGATACAAGGTTGCCTTTTACGCAAACCTGGGCTACTTTTTCAGTAACAAATGCAAAATCAGAATTTTCCTAGCCCTCTTTGTTTTTGAGCTACAGGGTGAAATTAAAAATTTACACTTTTAGAGAATACCTCGTATCTCAGCTGATTACCTATCGAAAAGGTAAAAAAGCACTCTTATAGAACTTTTTACGTATAATTCAGCGGCGAGCTCGATTTTTCTTTAGAGCTATTGTTTTTGAAATACGTCCAGAAATTATGATTTTTTAAATGGGACACCCCGTATTTTATTGTGTCATTGAATTGCTTCATTGCCATTTAATGATATATAACAATTGTCACTTTTGTATTTTTAGATGTCAAAAACCCCACAAACATGAAAATTTGATGTATTATTTTTTTAGTTATCCGTGATTTTTTAACAAAATTCTCAAAAACATAATATTTATTCTATTTTCATGGTAAAAAAGAATAAACTAAAAGCTAAATACTAAAACCAAATTAAATTAAATATTTCACAATTTTTTCTAAAAATTTGTAATATAGGATAGTCTAAAGCCAGTAAGCCATGAAAACAAAAGAAATGAAATTGTAATATTTACAGTTGTCAACATCGCTATCAGACTGAGGGTATTCTTTCCAATTTTAAATTTAAAGAATGGCTGCAAATGAAGAATTTAAAAATTTTGAATATAATAATATTATTTATTTACAGAATTTAATTTATAGAACTCGACACAATACAGTTGAAGATCTTCGAAATGCCACTTAGACAGATACAAATGTATCCCGCACCAATATTAAATTTATTGCGCAGAATTACCAAAGTGTATGAAAACTGTGTTAGAGAAATTGACAACCATTTCGAGCATATATTTTAATTTTTTTTGTAACGCTAAAATATTAAGATTGATATGTTTGTTTGTTGTATTCAATTAAGATCATTAAAATAGAACGTATAAAATATTTTTGCAAATCACGGCCAACTAAAGAAATAACACATCATATTTTCATATTTGTGATCTCCAGATATAAAAGTGGCAATTATTATATATCATTATAATGGCAAAAAATAGGGCAATCCAATGACATATTAAAATACAGGGTGTCCCATTTAAAAAATTATAATTTCTGGTCGTAAAGTCTGTCTCAAAGTATATCGTTATGGCTTTTGACGGACCATACCCCAATAAATCTTTAACGATTTTATTACCCATTGTTATTGGGTAAACCCATTTGTTCATAAGGGCAGGGGTGGGCCAGGTATTTCTTGAGTATTAACCATTAGGCACATAAATATTTTGGCTAATATATTAGTGGCAGTGTTGACTAACCGTTTTTACTGTTTCGAAAAAGTTGTTTTACGAGAATATAACTATGTCGCGTCGAAATAATTTGTCATTAGATGCAACAGGTTGTGAAAAATGTGTATGAAACTTTAATCAGTAGAGGTCTAAATAAACAAGAGCTTTAAAAGAAACCTGTCTACTTACAAAAACTCCAATATCATCGTTAAGGGATATTATTATTAGTGAAGAATTGAACAAAAGAAAAAAAACGTAGTGATTTTCTTACCGTATACACAATAGTGATCAGGACCTAATAAGAAGGAAAATATATTGTCTTTATCAAAGCGGAGTTATTCCTACCTGGGATAAAGTGAAAAAGAAGCTAGACGAAGACGAAACCAATATAAATATTAGCCGTGCCACCCTCCATAGAGTTGTTTGTAAAATGGATTTAAACACCGCAAAATAGACAAAAGACAAGTAGTAATGGAATCGTACAGATTACGCACTTGCAGATTTAATTACCTTCAAGAAATTAAAAGATATAGGTTAGAAAACATATCCATAATTTACCTTGATGAAACATGGTTCGATACACACGACACAGTATCCAAAGGATGGGTTGATTCCAGTCAAAACTGTCAGCACCTTCAAATAAAGAAAAACGCATTACCATAATACATGCTGGTTCAGAAGACGGATTTGTCCCAAACTGCTTGCTGTTGTCTGCATAGAATACTAAGGATTCTAGCTTGGATTGTCATGAGGATACAAGTGCAGAACTTTTTAAAAACTAGTTTCAAAATTATCTTTTAAAAATATTCCTAACAACAGTGTTATTGTCATGAATAACGCAAGCTACCACAGCGGTCTGCTACACAAAGCACCAGCTTCATCAAGTTCAAAAACCGAATCCAGGAATATTTGTTAAAAAATGATATTTATTTTAAATTCAGTTACAAAAAACGCATCTTTTGGAAGTCCTAAATTCACATGCAATTAAAAAACAATATGTATGTGATAATTTGGCTGAACAGGCTGGGCATACTGTCTTACGGCTTCCTCCGTATCACTGTATGTGTAACCCCATAGAGCATTTGTGGAACCAAGAAAAATCAAAGATCAAAGCAGAAAATGTTACACCTACTTTAAGTCCCAGTGTTATAAGTTTGATAAAAAATGTAATTACTAACGTATTAGTTGAGACCTGGAAAAATTCACTACAGCACATTATAAAAATTGAGGACTCTTACATTTCTATCCAAAACAACATAAGTCCTATTGTAATTAATCTCAATGATGACTCTGATAGTGTAACAGAATTAGATTTAGATATTAAGATTAAAAATATGATTATGTATAGATAATGCAGTTATAAATTTATTAAAACTTTGCATATATTTAATTTCTTAATGTAATTTTAAGATTATACTTACCTAAATAAACAATAAATTTTAAATCTTTATATTAATAAAGTCCGTCCCTAATGTTTTGTTCTTTAATACCTACCGATACGCAGTTTTATTGCTGTCGGCAGGTATAATCCATAAATGAAGGCAAGAGCTAACACGACATACTTTGAGACAGACTATACCTCAAAAACAGTAGCTCTAAAAATAAAGTCGAGCCCGCCGCTGAATTATACGTAAAAAAATCTATAAGAGTGTTTTTTTTTATCTTTTCGTTTGGTAATCAGGGAGCTGAGATACGAGGTATTCTCTAAAGTAAAATTTTCAATTTTACCCTGTAGCTCCAAAACAAAGAGGGCTAGGAAAATTCGATTTTGGCATCTTTTGTTTATTGAAAAAGTAGCCCAGGTTGGCCTAAACGGCAACCTTTATCTCCCCTAACAACGGAGAAAGCTCATAATGACAACGAAAATTGGACACCCTGTACATTGTCCCAGTACGTTCATTTATTATCAGTCTCAAAATAATACCTGGAGTTTAAGTATAAATAAATTTACATTACCATTCTTTATTGGTAGGACTTTTCCAAACATACTGTATATTTTCACCAACTGTTAACAACTAATTTTCTTAAATACGACTTTGAGTTAAGATAGGAAACCAATTAGTAGCTCTATTGCAAAAATTATCGCAACACGGTGTTGAGCCGTATCGACAGCAAACTTTTCGTTTAAAGTTGGCGACAGTAATAGTTAAGGAAACTGAAATTTAGCGTCTCGAACTTGCAAGTATCAAATCCCAGAACGTAGAACCTAATACTAAGAGTTAGACTTAAAGTGTAACTAATCAACGAGTTTTAACTATTGGAAGTTATTAAACTGTTAATGTCCGACAGGTATGTTATTTGACAAATAATAATATTATGTCAAAGTCAGTTAAATACGAAATATTACCCTAGGGCGTTTCTGTAAATCCGCCTAGTTTTTTCTGGCACAAGCGCATGCTCAGCTTTAGCCGCTTTCACTAAAATATCTTGGGGGAGATGGGTATTTTCCACTACTTCGGACATTTTTATGCCTCAATCGCAAAATTATTTTTATGTGCTGTCTTATTGACAAATAACTTACAACCATGGTTACCACAATTACGTTTCGACAATTTTTTCAGGTAAATGCTAGTACTTGATTTGGTTTAAACTAATACATTCAAAATTAATTTAAATTTTTCTCATATAAAGAATATTTAGTCGGGCATTAAACGTGGAAGACACCACGGGTCATTAATATGTTTTCTAAATTTAAATCGGGCAGTTACAGTTAATACGCCGAGTCGCTCAAAATGCCACTGGAAAATTTAAAAAAGATATTATAAACAATCATTTTCCAGAAATTTTAAACCTATTCTTTTCGTTTTTAAAGGTTCAAACTAATGCTAGTTTGTTTTTCGATTATCTTGCAAAAATGCATCGATAAGGTTTTACAAAAAACCATTTTGTTTATTTTTTGATTCTCTACAAAAGTCTTATTAACAATATTGATATTAGATTAAATATAAATAAAAATATTTTGCCCTAAAGAAAAAAAATAATTTTTCGTAGTTTTTTCTATATAAAAAAACGGTTAAGTAAACTTTTTTACAGATTTCGTTTTTTTATATTTTATGCACCCCTTTCCAAAGTGGCAAAACAAATTCTATTTTGCTCCATAAACTGTACTATAATATTTTGGCTTAACGCCGGTCATACAAATATTGATTGTGAACAGCAGTCTACACTTAATTTATTTTAAGGAAACTGTGGTCATAGTGCTATAAATTATAAATGAAAAACTAAGCCTTTTTGCGTTAAAGCAGCTAAAACTAAAGGTTAAATCATGAGGTACAATATTTTAAGAATTATAATTGTGTATAATCAAATTTTAAATTATTGTGCCAAATTTAAAAAAAAAAAAGGAAAAAATGTTATACTATAAGTAACAACATAGTTACCCCAACTAACCACAGCTTTGGAGAGAAGCTGTCTTGTCTGGTCAATAATAAGGCAAAGTGCTCTTATCTGGATGGAATAAGAAAATGCTAAGAATTGTGAGGTACTCCCTTTTCCAGACATGTAAACAATATTCTAAGTAGGGTCTGATTAGGGATACTTATGGAAAAATACTTTTGACTAAAAAGAGAAATCCGAGCTTTTTCGAGGCTGCTATGGTATAATATGCCTGTGTCAATTAGGGTCATTCTCAAAGTTACATTTACGAGGTTTAATAATTCTTTGTTTTACAGAACTTGGCCGTCTAGAATTAAAAGATGAGTACTGGTAGACTTTTTTAGCGGCAGCAAATATAGTTGTGTTTTATGGCATTAAACCGGACAATATTTTTGATGATCCTATTTAAAATTATACAAAACTTCTGTGAAAGAAATCATTTGCATTAGCCTGTTCTTTTTTCCCAAATAAGGCTTGAAGACTGACTTAAGAAATATTAAAATAGAGGGTACTATCGTCGGCAAAACTATAAATAAAATTATTTGTGGAAGCAACAAGATCGTCGATATAAAGAAGAAGTAAAGTTGAGGTACATAAGCAATAATAAGGTAAATGCTCGAAGAGTGACCATCTACAATAACCCGACATGCACTAATTACAAAGGAAACTGCAGATTCAAGAACAAACTTTAGGTGGAAAAATATAGTAGGTAGGTAGGGAGGAAGTCTGTTTACGAATGCATGATGTCAGATCTGGACAAAAGCTTTAGATATGTAAAAAACAGTGACAGAGGAACACAAGATACTTGTTGCAGTTATGTGAAACAAAAGAAAGAATTTCGTACTGTCTGTTATACATGTGATTGTAATATACATTCTGTGTTATTCCAAATACTTTAAAAAGGCAAAAATTATTAAATTTTCTAATTTCAGATAAAAAATGGATATTGGTTTATAATTAGAAGGCAGAGTTATAAATTCCATCTTGGGAGTAATGTCATCAAAAGAGGCAAGTTAAGATAATTACAAGTTTTGGGGTACATTTTTGTAGCGATTGCTAAAATGCCATCTAGCCTCGAGATTTTTTAGTATAAAGAAAAGAAAGGGTAAGCTTGATCCGCTTGACCATATCTTTTTTATCGGCTTTCGAACTAAAATAGGGACTGATAATACTTAAAAGCCTAATCAATATTTTAAAAACAATATACAGGGTTATCCAAATTAAGTATCCATCATTAGTAACTTTACTATTAGGTCAGTAAATGAAGGCCGGAAAAATCCCAAACCTAAAGATCAGGTTGGGCCGTCACATTTTTTTTTAATTTACAGGTATCAATGTGTACATTAAACTCTAAAAATATCATATATGGAAAAATGTCTGCAAGGGCCTGAAAATGGCCCTCAAGAGCCTGAAAATCCGTTTTTGGCTGATATCTGCCAAAATATGACACTTAGAGATTTGGGATTTGGACAGGAATAAAGAGCAGTTCAGTACCTACAAAAATGGTCCCTATGATTTTTTTTTGCTACCCTAATATTTCTTACAAAAAAAGGGGTTGCGAATATCATCAGTGTTTGGAATCTAAAAATTTGATACTTTCTTAATAAATTCTGTGTCTGTCTCTGTCTGGAGATACACTGATCCACATGTTTTAAATTGCAAAGACCAATTGAAAAAACTAATTTCCGGGCTATTGAGGGCCATTTTCAGGCCCTTGCGGACATACCCGCAAATTAAAAAAAAAATTGTGACGGCCCAACCTGATCTTAAGGTCCACAACTTGTTTACTGAACTATATTACAAATCCAAGATTCCTTAAATTAGCAAACTAGTAGCATCATCGTGCTCTTAAGTTTATAAGTAAATTATATATTTTTTTAAATTCTGTTTTTATTTATTTATTTATTTAATTTTTGTTTAAACATCCAGTTCTTAACTAAAATCCTTATAATAAATTTTATTCTAGTATACAAAATCTTAAAGTTATGAAACTCAAACTGAAACAGTGAGGTGTTATGTGTCGGGTTGCCCAGCACTAGGGCACATCAGGGGGAAATGTCTAAATGTCACTAACGGGACTCGCATCACTAGTGAGGAAATTGGGGCTCTAGTAAGCAAAACGACAGCACCATATCAGTGTAAAAGGAATGCATACGTAAGGGACAGTACAGGGTGACGGAACCTGTGTATGCTTAAGGGTGGGTGTAGAACATAATGGGCTTAGGCCTCAGTGCTCAGGGCCCCAGCGAGAGAACTCCCATGCTACAATAGATAGATAGATAGATGTATCGGGTGTCAATCTATAAATTTACACCCCTTTACTTTTTTTATTTTTAATCGTGAAAAATAAATAATAAAATTAGTTTGTTGAGTAAACTTTTTAGTTTTTGGATCAGTAATCAGATTTTTATTTACTTCTAAGGTATATTATATGCAATAGAATCAATGATTTTTATAATAGAACATCCTGTATATTGATTCACCAATAAGAAGATCTTCAAAAAAAATGTCACTTCTAAATTGACTCACTTTTATTAGTTTAGAAATATGGACCTTTAAATAATCCACTAAGCTCACTGTTATAGATAAATTAGAAATTAAAAGTTACTTTTCAGATTTGAATGTCCAACCGTTTAAGATAAACATTCCAAATGTGGTATTTTTTAAAGCTGTTTAAAGGACCTTGTTTATAGTGATACATAGAACAGGGTATTTAATTTTAAAAAATGATGTTTTACTACTAAGCTCGAAAACAAGATTTGTCAATTGATCATCAATAATTTAAATAATTTTTTATTTTTATCAATAAAAAAATAACCAGTGGTCTACATTGATTTTAAATGACCTTGTACAAAATATTTTCAAATATCCGACTCTAATACTCGAACATTCATTGGAAACCAATTTTAATTCCACGTATATTTGGATTAGCGCGAAACGTAAAATGTATGTCTTAAAGTTCAAGCTCCCTTACTTTATACCACTCATTTAAATTATGCTCCATGTTTAATTTAATTTTAATATTCCTTGGTAATGAGGTTTTAACTTTAATAATTTTGGAATATGCGAACTGGATTAAATAGATTACCTAGCAAATACTATATCCGTTTCATTTTGCATTCGTGCTGAGTTTCCGTTATTACAGAGAGCTAGCAAAGAAGGCAAGCTCTAGGGTAAAATTGCGTTATTTGCGTTCTTATGAAAAACAGCTTAAAGTAGTATTTTCGTAAGTTAACCCATCATAGCTGGTTCTAATAATTGTAATTTTCTGTTTGACCTAAAAGTAAACAAGCTAAAACTTGGTTGCCTAAAAAAATTATGATTAAGGGTATGATAAATTTGAGCTACCATTTAGACACTTTAGGGATGAAGGAACGAAGAAAGCAGGAAGTTCAGGGCCTCTTCAATTAAACTGTAAAAGGATGCATAAAAGTTGCACTACGTGTTGCTCTGTTGGAAGCTGCTAGGAAAGGAATCATACTGACCAACTCCTCTGAGCAAAAGCCGTGAAACTACCTATAGAAGAGCGACAGATCTCCTATAGCTTGACGGTGGGCAAGAGAAGAAAGCCTCTCTGTAAGACGAACGGCTCTTCCTTGAATGGAGTCCAGAATGCTAAGTGTTGTAGGAGACGCCATTCCCCAGACATAAGAACAATATTCTTAAGAGGGTTTGATTTGGGATACATACAGAGTATACAGATTGGAAGAAGAAAATACTTTTTAGCTCGAAAGAGGAATTCAAGCTTTTGTGAATCTGCTATGGATGTAAGGTGCTTGTGCCAGTTGAGGTTATTCTCAAAAGTAACGCCGACAAGATTAAACGACTCTTTGTTCTGCAGAACTTGGCCGCTCATATGTAACGGATGAGCATTGGCAGACTTTTTTCGCGACAGCAAACATGACTGTGTTTTTGAGGCAATAAACTAAACAAGATTTTTGGCGCTCCAATCCAAGATAAGTTTGAGGTCTTGTAAGAGAGACATCCGCATTGACCTAGGCTTGGTTTCCAAATCAGGCTTATTGACTGGCTTAAGAAATTGAATGCTAGAGTAGGGGGGTACTATCGTCAGCAAAACTATGAATGAGAATGTTTTGGAAGAGATATCCACCACTTTTGCGCAAAATGGATACTTAAATTGCTGTGTGATCTGTTCCTTTAAACGATACCAAGCTAGATTATTTTAAAATTCCTTGCTTACCTGTAGTAAAACCTGGCTTCACCAGTTTAAGCTAGAATCACAAAGATCAAGTCTGAAGCAGCTTAAAATTTTAATACGACAATAATGTTACTAAGATAAGGGCTGAGTGGTTTCACGCCCCACCAAAGAAATTTTTTTAGAGTGGCATTATGAAACGCTACGACTTTGGCAAAAATGCATAGTCCTAGAGGGTAAATACGTAAAGAAATATTATTAAAATCATATTCTTCTGCAGCTAAACAAAAGGTGTTTACGATCATTACTTATTCATCTACCTTTATAGATCAACTTAATATTTAAAAGTCATTACCAAAGCTACATATTAAAACTTTTATATGAAGCTAAAAATGGTAAAATAAAAATAGTAAATTAGTGTTATTTACATTTGACAAATAGTTGTAAAATTTAAACTAAATGAGAGTCATCGTATTTACTGCTTTAAATTAAATGTTTTATATAAACATCGGACTCGAACGTAAATGGGTTTTTAGAACGTTGGCGTCAGGCGATATTGCTGATTTTCATCCGGTCTCAATTTTAGGAATTAAAAAATTCTACTCTTTGCCTTTGTTATGTTTGTTGGTCGCGTGATGTTAATTTATTTGCAAAATTGGTAGCTGGACAAATTCTAAAAATTAAAATTTATAGGTATTTGTCTATAATTGTTGAGGGCATACACATGTTTATATAAATAATTATTTGAAGTTAAAAAAACAAAAATTACGAGAGAGAAAAAAATATATTACTTATGATTTGCTCTGGAGGATTTAAATATTTAGATAACTTTAATAAAAATAGTAGTTAGTATTAAGGTAGCCCATGACATATGAAAAGCTCGTTTATTGTAAATTAAATGTAAATGTTTTTAATTTGCGTTTTTGTGACGTTTATGTCATTGATTTTTAAAAATTGCCAAGCAATACCGAAAAATCCAAATAACTTTATTTAAATATTTGTGTAGCAATGACATACAACGAGTGTGTTAAAGACGGTCAAGAGCTGTGTGAAAGTGATAAGCTATGAATCAAGAGTGGATATATTATAAAACCTTACAGAAACAGGTTGTAACTTAAGAAAAAAATTAAATGCTAACCTTCTGCTATCTACTTTTGAAAGTTTTACGCTACATCGCGGAAGAAAAGGGCCTTAAAGGTTAGCAGAAAACCCTTAATTAAAAGAGAAAATACTTAATGAGATTGAGAAGAATGCCTTTACTAGTGTAACAAAGCTATCGGCTCAGTTGTTCATTTAACCCTTAAAGAGCAACTGCTTTGCCCGTATCACGTTTAAAAAGTGCATGTCACCAGCTGATTATCTTGCAAGATTTAATTATGCACGTTGGTTTTTGCACCAATTAAAAGGAAGAAAAACCTCATGAAATACTACAAACTAAAAAACAAAGATTTATGGTTAACGTGTTGGCGAGAATTCTTGAGAATCATCTTATTAGGTCGTGGTTTCTTTGAGGTGGATTAAATAAAGACATAAACTTGCGATTTATTAGACAATATCTCGCTGGGTATCAGACATCATCTGTGGTCTATGCACGATGGAGGTTAGGTTAGGTTTAAAGTGAGTGAACTTTTTACGCCCTCCACCACGACCGCTCGGTGTATTGTGGCTCACACCTTTTTATGTTTCTTCCAACCGGATCAGACTTCCAACGAATCCGATATCAGATTGGGAGAGAGTTCTTACATCTCCTTTTACTCGTGTCGCTACCGGACACGAGCACAATATGTGTTCTGGTGTCCCTGTCTCCTGGACAGTATGACGAGCAGACGATTAGATCCGTCATGCCCTCCTCTCCCAGTATAGTGACGTGGTTAGCTACCAGGTCCTTGTAACAGGAACCAGATGTTCCTTCTGAGGCCCTTTCTCCGGCCTTTCCCTATGAAAGCGGTTCCATCCGTTTTCTGTTTAAAGCCAGGGAACCCTTTTCCCTACAAAAGAGGTTCTGTCCGCCTTCTGTTTGGATTCAGGGATCCCTTCCTAAGCACCTGTTTGTTCGTGATGGATTAGCCCCTGTGACTTTGGGGGCACTTTCGAAACGGATTTACCCGTTTCGGTCGGCGCACCTTTGTCTGCTTGTGACCTTAGGTGGCACCTCTCGAAACGGATTTATCCGTTTCGGTCGGCGCACCTTTGTCACTTTTTTCCTATAAAAGCGGCTCTGTCCGCTTTTTCTTTGGAGCTAGGGAAGTAATAGTTCACCACGACCGAGCCCCGCATTACCGCAGTTAGGCTAGATACTCTGAGAGGTCGCCCTGTATCTCAGAGGCACCGTTGGAGACACCTGTTTAAGGCACAGGATGTCATTCACTTATCAGCACGGTATGCTAACACCTTGAGTTAAGCCTTGTGTTCGTCTTAGCTTCGGATCCCGTTCCATACGGTGGAACCACAACAACGAACTGCGAACACAGCGGTTGGGATGCACGATGGAGCGCCACCCCATTTTAGCAATTTAGTGCGTCAGCATTTAACAAACAATTTTATTGGCGATGGATTGGCCGGAGTGGGCCCATTTTATGACCTCCAAGGTCGCCAAACTTGACCCCTCAGGATTTTTTGTTGTGAGGAAATTTGAAAAGACTGGTGTATTCGAGGCTGGTGCACACCAGGTAAGAACTAATACAGAAAATAATACAACATTGCGACAAAATAAAAGCTAATTTTGGACATTTGTTTCAAGTGCAATAAGAAAACATTCGTCGAATAAGAAAATGCATAGAAGTACAGGGAGCCCATTCAGAAAATCCGCTCGAGTGAAAAAGTTAAAGCTTTTACAATATTTACGATTTTGTGCTTTTTTTTACATAATAATTTATAAATATTTTGTTTAAAAAAAATTAAAAGACTTATTGTTATTTTGAACTATTTTCTTATAATTTATTTTTTTCATGTTTTTTTTAAGATCAGATTAATTTGAATTTAGATCAATTTTTAAAATGCAATGTTTTTAAAAATTGTGCTTCGACACAATTGCCGAGGTCTTGTCCATAAATTAGGTGCATGTTATTAAATTTTTGTCAAGACGTTTGTAGAACTGTTGTCAATGGTAAATTGTTAAAAAAAAAAGTAAAAACGACTGGTATTTTATCGTGGTAATCAGTTCCGTGTTACAGAAAAACTAAAGTTTTGCGAAAACGGCTTGATTTTTCGAAATAAATAAGAAGTGCATTTTTTGACAAAAATGGATCAAAGTATTAAAAAATTACATTTACGATATGTATGTAAAGTAACATATGTCAAAAATTGGGCCCAACAAGTGTGATGGTGGGTCCAATTCTGCATGCCCCGAAGGTATAAAATATCTACCGTATGTAGTAACATAAGTCTTTATGACCAAAATACAATACTAAATTTTACCAAACTATACAAGTCGGCTTAAAAATTGAAGCCAAAAAAGTGCTTAGGTACCTCTTTAGGGTGCTCTATCTTCGTTAGGGGGTACTTTTTTGATGACAAAGTAGGGTTATTTTGTCCTTTTCTACACGATTCTAAAATTTGCTGTATACTTACTGGGCACCCTGTATATTGCTTTTTGATCTGAAACTGGTACGTTCGTAATTTCTTTACCTGTTACCGGATTAAAATCAGTATCATTGCCTAATGCAGATCTCCTAAAAAAGCAATTCACATTCGACGTTTATTATTCAACATTTAAATTCGAAGCAGTGAATGCGATGGCTTTGGTTGTAACGAGAGTTTGGGATTTGGAAAAGCTTTTACGTAGAACTAAATTAATTTGGATTTACTTGGAGCGACAAATTATTTGTTTCGTCGGTGCCGCTTTTGATTTTTTCCTTTTGCGTTCCTTTGCCCTTTACTATCGATGTGTTTGGCATTTAAAAACACTTGTTACCCAAACGTTGATCAACTGGTATATGCTTTTAAAATACAACGTTTTTTATTATTGTTTTATTTCTGAACATATTAAAAAATGTTATCTTATACGGCGTGTTTCAAATTGGTGATTTCTGAATTGATATCTTAAAAATTTTTATATCATTTTTTAGATATATAAGTTGGTTCATCATATTCGACTTACTTTCTGTTTTTTAATTAGTTTCATATGAAAGTCATATTCACGGCATTGCAATCAAATTACAATTAAATTAAAAATTTTTATCCTAAAAGGGAAAATAGCTAATTTTTATGTATTTTTCGTAGAGAAAAGAGGGAAATGCCAACTTTTGTACATATTTTGGTTTCTTATGTCTATGCACCACTTTCCAAAAGATAGTACTGGTGGTTTTCTGTTAAATTTTAGGTACCAAAATTATTACTTTCTGAACTGTGCTATACCTGCGTTAGAAAAAAAACTGCAGAGCCAAAAAAACCCCATGTTAACTGTATTAAATACTTTCTATAGTTTTGTGGCGGATTTATGTTTCCATAAGTTTTCTTTAGGAATGTTTGCCTTAAAGTTTTCTAGAAAAGGGGACCACTTCGGTCCAGGTACCGGGGTATAGCGAGCTGAGCTTGGTCAGCTCTGTTGACCCCTATTGCCCCTTGCAGATCACCTGCAACAAAAAATAATAAAAACCCTCCAAAAAACCCAAAAATCAAAAATACTAATCTACGTTTCGATGGAAGGTCGGCCACCGATGTCAAGATGCAAATAAAAGAAAAAATTTAACTTAATACAAAAAATTTTTCTTTAAAAACTTAGGAAATTCTGAAAGCTTTATACTTTTTATGATGTTTTGTCATAAATGACATAAGTTTAGTGGACTGGTATATTTATAATATTCAAAAAGACAAAAAGGTGGTATCGTGTGTTAATTATTGATTTTAAGTTTACCTGAATTTACTTTAGCATCAAGCCTAGGTAACCATGTATTATTTAAATTAGCAGATATTGATGCTACACAATTATCTTTATTTAATAAAATAAATGTACTTTTCTTAGTTTTACGTTTTTTTGAACAAGTTTCCTTTGCTAAAATGCTAGAAACATTCCAGTTTATTACGTGGTTGTTATCAAATGCGTTTTGGCAGATTTTTGATTTGTGGAATTCTGTGTTTTTAATGTATGTTCTATGTTTTTTAATGCGTTTGGCTAATGGTCCGGAAGTTTCACCTATATAAAATTTATTACATTCACAAGGGATCTTATAAATAGCATTTTTTGTGTTTTCGTTTATATTGTATGGTTTTGTTTTTGTTACTTAAGATTTAATAGTTTTTTGTATTTTAAAGATAGTACGAATAGTAAATTTAATACCTATTCGTTGAATTTTATTTAATGAGCCAGAAATATATGGTAAAAATAGATTTAAAAAAGGTCTATTTTTATTTTGTCTAAAATTTGGTGTTTTAAAGTTTAGAAAGCATCTGTTTATAAAATCAAGAGGATAATTATTTTGAACTAAAATATCTTTAAAAAATTCTTTTTCGTTTTCTTTGCTTTGATTAAAACAAACTAATTTAATTCTATCAAAAATACTTTTTAAATTCCTTTTTTTTATTGGGTGATTATAGTTAAAATTTAAGTTTTTCTGTTTGTATGTGTAGGTTTTCGATAAATTTTAGTTTCAAATTTATTTACATCTTTTTTATAAGAATTTCAAGAAAAGGAAGTTGTAACACCTTTGTTCTTTCTCTAAAGTGAAATGAATGTGGGTTCTTGTGTATTAATGTGTGTTAAAAAATTATTTAGGCAATGTTTGTCATGTTGATAAATAGAAAAAATCTCATTACTTGCAAGGAAAATCAAAAGTCTTCTAAAATCGGTAAGTCTTATTAATGTTTCAGTGATCGTTTAATGTCATTATCACAGAACATTATAATTCAATTTTATGAAATTTTAAGATTTTTTAAAAATTAATTTTAATTGTTGCTTAATTTACATTTCTAAAAATCTTTTATATCTTTAAATCGGTAACCGACTTGTCACCAAAACGTTTGTGGGTTTTTCCAATTTTAAAAGGTTTTTTAAATTTAAAATTACTTAGACAATGTTCCTCATGTTAATAAATATAAAAAATGTCATCAATATATCTCCACCAAAATATTGTATTAAATACAATAAATTAAAATTATATTCAGGACAAAATGTACCTAACAAGCTAGTTTTTAATTTAATTGTAAATTAACTATTTACTATATTTTTTAACCGTTTTCCCGCTGCTTAAACACAAAAGATATCAATCTCCCAACATTTATTTTCTTGCCAGACGTTAGCTGTTGATAAGTAGCGCAATAAGAACACCAGTTAAGTGTGCCAAAAACCATTAGGGACTGTTGCGGATCTAGCTTTTTACTGTTGTTTAACATTCTCGCACTTTTTTAACGTTAAAAGGATCGTAAATTTATAGAGCATTAACTGCATTATTAGTCAATTTTAATCCTAAATTTTTGCAAAGTTGAAAAACTTAAGGGTAAATTTTTAAAATATTTTTAAAATTAATAAGTTCCACTGCAATGCATACCAATGGCGCTTTGGAACAGGATTTATTTTTTCCAAAACAGGTTTTATTTGGAACAGGTCGAAACAGATTAAGCTATATAGGCTTTCCTGTTCCAATAACCGTTTCGGTTCCTTCAAAGCCTATGTAGCCATGTAAGCGACTGGGTCATTAGCTGTTTGTTCTTTTCTGCTACAGCCTCCAACTCTTTTCTTGGTTATGTGGATGTCAATGTTTAATAAAATCAATTAAAAAACAAATAATAATATTTTACATTATTTGCAACTATTTTTCAATAACTGTAAAAATGTAACACACTGGGCTACTTTTATTTTGCATTGATAAACTGTTAGGAAACTCATAATAAAAGCTAATTGTACCTGAAAAAACATGCACTTTGTAAAGAACTCTACAATTGTTTTATTTTTAATGTACAAATATTTTTTAAGCAAACGTTTTAGTCCGGGAGGCCATCGCAAAAAACCAAGCCTATAAGAGAACCGCATGAATTTTTTTTATATTACTATGAACAATAGTCAATTCAAAGCCGCACTACTGCCTCAGCTCAGCGGGTTCAAATTGCATTTTTTTTACCTAAAAAAAAATGTAAATTTTTTTGTTTTTCTAATATAACTCGAAAACTATTGATTTTAGGAAAAAAGTATATAATCGAAAATGATGGTCTAATAAAACTTTGTTAGTTTTTTTATATACATTTTTTTGTAGACTTTTAGTTTTTAGATATTAACGATTTCAATTTAAAATAAAAACGCAAATATCTTAAAAACTAAATGAGATACGAAAAAACGTAATTTACAAAAAATATACATTTTGGTAAGTTCTATAAAAAAGGTTATATACATATTTTTAATAAAATAAGTATTAAAGGTGATTTAAGCAAAAAGTGATTTTGGCCCTTAAATATTTTGCCTATAAAAATATTTTTTCTGGTAAAAGTTAGTTTACCAACACCGATGCATTTAAAAATTAATTCAAAATGTTCTATATATTGAATGAAACAAACTAATACACATGTGCATCAAGGCAATGGGGGATAACCTGGTGGCACGGATATTTAATTTCTTTTTTTTTTGGTCCAATAAGTCTACCCATTTCGATTTACTTAAAACTTTAACTAAAATAAAATCAAATCTTTATTTAATAAAAAAATGCCTACTTTATCTAGTTTTTAAATACCTGAGAGTACGCTTAACATTTCTCGATTTTTTAAGTTAATATGTGTATAGCTAATCGTTTAAATATTTTTATTATCGATTTAAATATTAATATTAATAATCTTTAAAAGGCAGTTGCTCGTTCAGAATGATCCTGAGAAAATTTTAATCATAATTTTAACATATTTTTTATATAGTTTATTTAGTATTTAACTTTTAAAACATTTCTTTTATTAAGCTACTAGATAAAAAGCCTGTCTCCGCCAGGCGAGAGACAATATTAAGTAGCCTCTGTGTCCGTAAGACGCCTTTCGTACGGCTAACGGTTAAAAAACACTTTTTTGCTCCTATTTTTGTCCCGGGGGCGAAATTCAAAAAACGGGCTTCGTTAGGTTCTAGCCACTGCTAAAGACTACCACTGTGCCAAATTTCATAATTTTAGCTTAAGCCATAACTTCAGAATCACGCGGACAGACAAATAAATATACACGTTCGGTGCTTGAAAAATTTCGAATATGATTTTTGCGCAATGTGTAAGAGAAGGAGACGGAGTAGAGAGAGAACAAATTTCGCTCCACCCTGGGCGGTTATCGTGTCGTCGTTGCGCTTATCAGTCCGGTCAAAGTTCGGTTGCAATTCCTCGCATACCTAAGTACGTGTTAGCCGATCATGTTTACAATTTATTTCCACCTTTGGTACGAAGACGGATACAGTAATAAAATAAAAATGGTCTTCACTGTTAAACAAAAGATTAATATCATTAAATGGTATTGTTTTTTTGACTTGCGATTATGGGCACGTTAAAAAACAACATACATTTTTATCTATCGTGAGCGCGTAAAATTCCAATACTTGATTCGAGGCTGACCTATGGCTCCAAGCGCTTGCTAAACATCACTGCGAGCCAGCCGAAAGTAAATTTACATTGCGAGCGGTACGGGGAATCGGCGTCGCTATCGGTGGGAGGTTACCGATGCAGTCGTTCTCTGTCTACTCTCTATCTATTAGTGTCTAATACATTAAAATTCAATCCGTAAGATTCAACTCGCCAAACGTGTATATACCTACCTACATATAAATATATCCACATTAGCAAATTTTAATATATATGGATGAGCTATACACATAGAAGCATATAAGATCGAGAAATATTAAGCGTTCTGCCAGGTATATAACACCCAGATAAAGGAGGCACTTATTATTATTTTTTTCCAATTAAATAAAATTTAAATTTAATTTTAATTTAAGTTCCAAGTAGATAGATATGGTTACAGTTATTGGACTAAAAAAATATATAAAATATTCGTGCCACTAGGTTACCTCCCATTGCCTCGAGGTACATGTATATTAGTGTGTTTCATTCAATAAATAGAACATTTTGAATAAATTTTTAAATTGATTGGAGCTGGTATACTTACTTGTACCAATAAAATATTTCGTTATTACTTGTTTTAATAAAAATGTGTATATAACTATTTTTATAGAGCTAACCAAAAGGCATATTTTCTTGCACATTACATTTTTTCGTAACTCTTTAAGTTTTTAAGACATTTTTTTAATTTTAAATTTAAATCGTTAATATCTTAAAAACTAAAAGGGCTAAAAAAAAATTATATATTCTTCTTAAAGTTAGTAGTTTTCATGCGGTTCTCTTATAGGCTTGGTTTTTTGCGTTAGCCTCCCGGACTATTTATTTGAGACTGCCCCACAGCTTTCTTTATCTTTCCTTTGTCGGTCATAAAACAATAAAACAGCAGTACACCATAAAAAGAATGAATCATCGCCCTAAGTGTTTTCTTTTTATGGGTGAAAATGTCTTTTGACATAGTTTAAAAAATATACAATATATTGTATATTCTTTAAACTATGCTTTTCATTACGTACATAACTTATACAAAGTAACTTTCTTGAAGTGCTTAACAACCTCAACCGGCAAAACTAAAATTAAACTCTAATATCCCGATACTATGAAAACAAAAAAAACAATAAATAGCAAACCAAAGTTTCGTGAGCTCGGCACAAAAAACGTCGGTATAAAAAATAAAGGGCAGATTACTGACCTCCTATTAAACGAATCTGGTGTTTATGACATACGGAGCTCCGCTGTAATAAGGATATATGCAACCCAGTAACAACAAAGATCGCAACAGACCAGCAGCGCAAAGCCAGCACCGTAAAGCCCATCGCAAATTGAACATAGCCCATGCACAATCCATGCGTAGCCCATGTGTAACCGAAACCTAGCCCAGGTACATGTTTTTTAATAGCAACGCTTACTGAACACAGCCCACACTAACGACTTATACCCAAATCTCCATTACTTCTCCCAGTATTCTACATAAAAGCAAGTCAGCAACTTCTTCTCGATTTACAATCTAAATCTGAGAAAGAAAAAAGATTTATCCTGTTGCATCTACTTAGCAAAAAAAGAAGTTAAACAAATATGAGGTAAAAAGAATTGCTTTCATGTAAGCGGTGTCATATACCACAGGAAAACTCCTAACAATTTTAATATTTTTTTAAGTTCTTAGAAGTCGGAAGAAACTGATCACATAGACAAAAGTAGGGACCCACTATCCACGAAACTGTGTTAGCACAACACAACCCACGCGAAACATGCTATGCTGATCGTGGACGACAGAAGACTATTAATGTTAAAAAAGGGGAAGAAGGTGCCAGTACAAAGCATTCAGATATTCCTGCTTTACTTGGGAGCAAGCTAGAGAAGTGATATCTACCATAACAGATTTCCATCAAATTATAGAAAAGATCTAAGCACAAAGGAGCACAAAATGTTAAACCTGGCAATAAGCATTTTTATAACTGATGATTCAGACTACTTGTTGTAAATTCTTTAATAAAGTTTTCAAAAAATAGGATATAATGTAAACTTTTCAAAAAATAGGATATAATGTTTCCACTTATTAACTTACTAACTCAAAAGAAGTATGCCCCGGATCCAGTATTTCCTTTTAATAATTCCAAACATATTACCGTGTTCCTTTAAGCACGAAAAAACTTTTAGAGAAAATTTTTAACTTCTTACCGACACACAACTTTTAATACCTTCCCTTTATTTCGTAATAGCCTCGGCTCAAATAAATCATACTTTTTTCCGGAGCTTTCGCTTCGAAAGTTTCGGCTATAATTAAATTAAGTAATTTGACGACAATGTGCAACTTTTCAGAAAGGTCTTAGGGAAGAGAGACAATGAAATAATAAACGGTTTGCTTGTTCCAGATAGAGGAAGGAGCCAACTTTCTTTCGAAAGAAACTTTTTGACGGACTAAGTTGTATGGATTTGATGAGGGAATTTCAGGGACTTACAGAGTTTTTTTTATTTAAATATAAACTTTGAGAATTATTTAAGTAAACAATACCAAATTATTATCTGTTGTTTCATGTATTTTGTCAGGTGCACTTTTTCTTTATACACAATAATGGTTTTAATAATCGATGTTTTCTTTGGCTGTCTTAAGATCAAAATAATTTAGTAGAAACTACTTACTATAGCTTTCCTTTGCCCATTAATTTTAAATACTATTTTTGATATTATTAATATATATATATATATATATATATATATATATATATATATATATATATATATATATATATATATATATATATATATATATATATATATATATATATATATATATATATATATATAATATATATATATATATATATATATATATATATATATATATATATATATATATATATATATATATATATATATATATATATATATATATATATATATATATATATATATATACAAATAGATGGATATGGAAAGCATGAGCCCGTCAACGTCCCGCTTGTGCATATTAGCGAACACATTGTTTGGTAATTTAAAATCATCGATATAAGCCGCGCTGTCAATACCAAAGGGACTGAAGTCACCTTGTAGTTAAGGCAATGAAGCACTTAACCTCGGAATTTTTTGCACATCGGAATGCGGTTTTTTGCATTCGCTTTCAAAATTTTTTGGAAAAAATGTACCGACTTTGTGACTTATACAAACCGCAAATTGCATTGCTGCAGCCAAAAATGCATTCAAAAAATGCATTTTTTTGTAACGGCTTTTAAAAGATTTAATAACTTTGTAAATATGAGTCAGAATTGGCCCAAATCAAGTTTTGGAAAGTTTTCGAGGTCGCTGATCACGATTATGGTGTTCAAATTGACCCACAGCCGACCTGGAGCTCAGGAATGCCGATGAACGTCATCTCCGTGGGACTCTCCCAAAATATACGCGGGGAAGAAGAGAAACTCAATGCCGCGTTTTTTGGGTAGCTGAGTTCAAATTTGGCCTTGGCGAACACTCCCCGGGCACCTCGTGCACCGAAACCTGGACCATATCTCTGAGTGTTTTCCTCACACAATCGAAAAAACAAACCGAAAATTAATATGGGGGGTTTTTGGGGCGCTGAATCCAAATCTTACGGCAGAAACGACCACCTGGTTCACCGTAACTAAGAGGAGATTAAAAAAAAAATATGGAAAAAATAAGGATAGTTTTTAAACTTAAATTTGATTTTGACAAATAAACAAATTTTAAATTAAAAATTTACAAGTTTAAAATGGCGGTCCACCAAGTGTTCAAGTGGTCGTTTTGGTCCCAAAAAACGCCCCTACAATGATTTTCGGGCTATTTTTGGCGATCTTGTCAGGAAAATTCTGGGGGATGACGTCCACGTCCAGGTTCCGCAGCACCAGGAGTCCGGGGGGTGTTCGCCCATGCCATATTTGAATGCAGAGACCCAAAAAACCCCCGGGCGTTAAGTTTCTTGCTTTTTCAGGTTACAGTGCACCAGATGTTTGGAGGATTGTTTTCGCCGTGAAATTCGGATTTAGCGCCACAAAAAACCCCATAATGATTTTCGGTTTGTCTTTTTCGATCGTGTAAGGAAAACCCTCGGAGATGAGGTCCGCGTCCAGATTCCGGTCCACCAGGTGTTCAGTGGGTCATTTTTAACGTAAAATTCGGATTTAGCGCCAAAAAAAACCCATAACGATTTTAGGTTCGTCTTTTTCGATTGCGTAAGGAAAACACTCGGAGATGAGGTCCGCGTCCAGGTTCCGGTGCACTAGGTGTCCGGGGAGTATTCTCCGATGCCATATTTGAATTCAGTGACCCAAAAAAACCCCGGGCGTCAAGTTTATTTCCTTCCCCGTGTGAATTTTGTCACACAGAGATGACTTTCATTGGCGTTCCTAAACTCCAGGTCGGCTGTGGGTTAATTTGAACATCATAATCGTGATCAGAGACCTCGAAAACTCCCGAGAACCCGATTTGGGCCAGTTCCGACTTATATTTACAAAGTTATTAAATCTTCCGAAAGCCGTCTGAAAAAATGCATTTTTTGAATGCATTTTTGGCTGCAGCAATGGAATTTGCGGTTTGTATAAGTCACAAAGTGGGTACATTTTTTACAAAAAAATTTTAGAAGCGAATGCAAAAAAACGCATTTTGATCCGTCTTAGTGCAAAAAATTCCGAACTTTTGGCCTTTTTAGTGCTTCATTGTCTCGACTAATGTGGTACGACTGTACAATTATTAATTACTGCGGGCGCAGCGACTGCACCTATCGGTAAAAACCGCAGGTTAAGGTAAAAAATAATGATAGCTTAAAGGCGGTTGGTGGCGGTTGCCGCCTCCCCAGTTATTTCTGGAGGGTCGTACCCACTCATGGTTACCACCTGTAACCCATCTGCATGCTCTTGGTAGCCGGCATTTAAAGCTTGGTTTGTGAATAGAATAGTAGAGTTGTTTATTTTGGAACTAATTTCGGGTAGCCTCTTACAATTTGCATAATACCTTTTTTTGCGGAGCCATGAAGCCTTTGGGCAGAGTGAAGTCGATAGAGGACACCTTACACTTCCATACCTTCAGGTACAACGACACTCAGCACTAAAATTTCGTGGCACCTTAAAACTTGCCAGATTGGGATTCTTGTTTTCTTTGTTTTGCCAGTTCGAAAGGCGATGGCGGGTGGCTTTAACGTCCTCCTTGGTAAAATACTCTTTAAAGCGAGAGCATCATTAATGCGAGAGCCAAATGCTTTTGGCGTTGGTCCCGCCGCTTCAACATATGATCACCATGGATGCGGCTCGGAATAAGATGTATATTACTGAGTAGTGGGCTAAAGCCGCCCGCCACCCCCTCATACACTCACTGGTGCCCAAACTTAGGATTCAAAGGCGTGAAGCGCTTGTCCGAATTAGAAGTAGCTAACACCAAATCCTGCAGTGTTTTGGCGCCCTTGTTGGCAGCTTTGTGGTGCCACCGAGCCGACAGTGGGCAAGTACTCCCCTTCTCATAGAGAGAGAGAGAGAGACAGAGCGGGATGGTTGACCAAAGAAAAAAAAATAAGCAGTTATTATTTTGGTCTTTATTTATTAAACTGTCGTTAAAAAGTACAAAGTTTAACCTTAAAGTAAAGAAAAATTAAATAGTTATTTTTGTAACCACTAACAAAAAATAAAAAAATAAGATTGTAGGAAACAATTTTACAATTGTGTTAATGCACTTAATTTAAAACTTTACAAGATGTACAGAAACAATGAAATAAATATTTACTATGTCTATTGCTTACAGATAGGTATGAAAATAAAAAAAAAATAAAAATGTGATTTTAAAAAAATGGAAAAAAATAACGGAGACTGAGAACGTAAAAAGTTTATGTATTTTGGAGATTAAGCGGTTAGTGTTTAAGACGAGACTTAAATTTACACACATCAGGTAAATTTATTTGGTAAAGAATTACAAACTTTTATCGCATTGTGAGTATGACCTCTAAAACATGACGCTCTAATAAAACATTAAGCACTGATCTCTTAATAGAACGATTTTCTTGAAATTTAAATGACAGGTAGATATTTACAGCCTTATTTACTCGGATGGTTTAAATCTAGGGGTTCAAACTAGTCAGGATATAAATAGATGAACTTAGTTTAAGTAATATATGATATAGGGCAAAAAAATCACATTCTCTTTATTTAAAACCAATAAAAAAGTAAAACGAATTGAAATTCCAGGAAAATGTAGGTTTTATTGGCTTAAGGGCATAATTATTAAATTTTTAAGATGGAGAAAGGTTAATTCAGTAACTTATGTAGTAAAAATTACAATATTGTCATTAACCAACTGGTCCACCAGATTTAGCGTCAATCTTAAAGCCGGCTACTCACTACGTGCTACTTGCCAAGTACTTAGCATGTACTTGGCAAGTAGCAAGTAGTGTATACGGAGACTCGTCTTGACTTGCCGCGCTGCTTGCACTTCCCCTTTCGTAGCGAAAAATTAACAAAAGTCAAATAGCTCGAGAGCTGGCAGCAATTTTTGGGTAGGTATTTGAGGCAAGCTAAAAACTTGTCATTTACTTCTCCTATTAAACACCAACATGGAACTGCAGACCTGGCTGGTGAGTAGCGGGGCTTAATCAACCCCTAAATTTTTAAAAATATTTTTTTTTCCAAAAATGTATTTGAGGCAATATGCAATGTTGTAGTTAAATGTTTAAAGAATTAAAAAAAAATAAGCCAGACGATTTTGTCGAGGTTTTAACCTTGCCAGGAGCGTGCAAAAGTGTTTTGCAAAAAATATAAAACATTTATTTGAGGCAACTTAAAATTTTAATAGGATATTATTTATAACTAAAAAATAAGATTCTTAAAAAGACAGATCATTTTGGTGGGACATTCCATTATTATGCCAGGTGATCTAAAAAATTATGTATACCTAGGTGCGACTGAGTAGCGCTATAGACAAGCAGCTGTAGTGTAAGAGAGGACGTTTATCGGCAGCTGTCCGTGTTTTTACTTGCCGCGTTACTATTGGCTCTGGCGAGGTCACGTTGGTTACAATAACCATGAGGTTTCTAGTGGGCATTTCGGAGTAAAAAGTTTAAGTAAAAATGATTGTGTTGATTTGTGTGTGCTAAATGGACATATTTTTTGTGTTTTTTTTATCATAAAAAATTGGTTATTCAGTCAATTTTAATACAAATTCAAATGTAATGAATTACTTAAATATTTGACATTAGTGCAAAGATATTGTTTTTTTTTTAACAAATCTCAAGAGACACTTTTGTTAGAAAATTAATTTTAAAACAACTTTTGTTTCAATTTTTTTTTTCAAATTCAGATTTTGGCAACTACATCAAAAATTTAAAAAATTACTTTTTTGTGACAGTGTTCAAACTTAAAATTTATACAGAAATAAAATATTTTTTTCATGGTAAAATTAATAAAGGCTAACGTATAAAAGAAAGTAATGATTACAAAAATATAAAATCACAAAATCAGATATATTGAAATAAAATAATTATACAACTGAAGAATTATTCTGAGTATATTGTCGTAAAATTTTTTCATCAACTCTAAAAAGTTCTTATAACAATTTGTATGATAACCATCTGTACGGTTAGGAATCACTGGCAAAACAATATTATTATATTTTAATCCATAACGTTAACGGGTCTCTAATATTTCATGACTTTTAGAGTTTTCTCTACATAAGCAATCACTTCATCATGGTTTCTTTTGCAAATGACACATCTAATTTTTTACCAGACATTTTAAAATTATTTAACTTATAAAACACGTGTAACACCAATATGTATACGACTCAGAATAACGACTCCGAAATTCCGACTAGAAACCTCATGGCTATTGTAAGCGACGTGACCTCGTCAGAGCCAATAGTAACGCGGCAAGTAAGAACGCATACAGCTACCGATAAACGTTCTCTCTTACACTACAGCTGCTTGCCTATAGCGCTACTCAGTCGCACCTATACATTATTTTTTAGATCACCTAGCATATGGAAAGTCCCACCAAAAGGATCTGTCTTTTTAAGAATCTTATTTTTTAGTTATAAATAATACCCTATTAATATTTCAAGTTGCCTCAAATACATTTTTTATATTTTTTGCAAAACATTTTTGCACGCACCTGGCAAGGTTAAAACCCCGACAAAATCGTCTGGCTTATTTTTTTTTAATTCTTTAAACATTCAACTACAACATATAAAAATTGCATATTGCCTCAAATACATTTTTGGAAAAAAATAATAAATATGTTTAAAAATTTGGGGGATGATTTAGCCCCGCTACTCACCATCCAGGTCTGCAGTTCCGTGTTGGGGTTTAATAGGAGAAATATATGATAAGTTTTCAGCTTGCCTTAAATACCTACCCAAAAATTGCTTCCAGCTCTCGGGCTAAAAGGAGGCGAGTCACTTCAACCGCAACTCTTCAAGTGGACGCATAGTGTATACAGCTTAACTTGAAACTTGGACACGTACTTTCAATGTAAATGCCAAGTCAAGTCACTCGACAAGTACCGCGTACTGAGTAGCCGGCTTAAGGACAATTCAATTGGTTTAAACTTCACATGTTTAGTTAATATGGTTTTGTGTAATATCTGATTACATGTGTGTTGCAGAAACATTCCACAACGTGAAAGCTATTTTTTATAGCCACCTCCTTTCAAAGATAAAATTAAAATTCCTCCTTTGTAATAAAAATTAAGCCGACAATAAAACCGAAATTCTGTTTTTATCGCAAAGAAAGGCGTTCCGACGCGACGGTAAACAAATCTCTAGACAGCGGTATCGACAATCATACGTTCTTATTCGAAAAGAATTCGTGTGAGGTGCGGGAGAGGAGAAGCGACATTCTAGTCAGTACGAATTTGTCTGGCTACCGGGTAACAAGTTCGGAAGTTTTCTCGTAAAATATTCCGCGTGAAGTATCGGAATATTTAAGTTCTTGTTCTAAGTTTCGAAAGTACGAATTTGTCTGGCTACCGGGTAACAAGTTCGGAAGTTTTCTCGTAAAATATTCCGCGTGAAGTATCGGAATATTTAAGTTCTTGTTCTAAGTTTCGAAAGTACGAGTTTTGCCTGTCGTTCGTACAGCGAATTCGGAAAGGTTCTTCTGAAGTTCCGCTCGAAATACGGAATGTTCTTTAGTCCGGGTATAATTTCGCTCGCAGGTTATTCCGGAAATTTTTCGTTTTGAACAAAATCAAAACCTTCACTAGAACTGAACTGATGAAATGTCATATTTCATTCTGGCATAAGTGCTGGTTTTCTGGATGTTAGCAAATTAAAACTGTTAGCACCTCTCTCAGTTTCTCATGACAATAGGTTTATTGTCTTTTTCTGTAAACATATGTCGAATGTAGTCGACTATGGTAAAACCTATAGACCAGTAATGTAAAGAAAAGTGACTAGCCTTAGAGTGAGTTGTGATAAAAGGCAAAGTGAAATTAAGAAAGGTGATGTGGATAGTGTCCTTTGGAATGTCAGCAGATGGAAAGGTAGTTTAGCCTTGTTCCAGAGACGGTGAGATATAGAGTAGTGCCGGGTGTCCTAAAACTTTCTGATTTAATTGAACTTTCGGATTTAGTAATAAGAAGCTTCCTGTTCATAAAATTAAGCAAAATTTAAACAAAACACTTTTTTTCTAATTTTAAGTACATTGAAAGAATCTGAAAGGTTTTTTTATAATAAAATAATTAAACGTATATTCAATAATTACAGTGTCTCATTTAGTAATAGTCAAGATACAGAGCATCCAACCAGCCCTATTGGGTTTCAGTCTTCATTTAGGCGTCATCAGGAATGCGTCAACTACATATATTAGGAGGCGTAGCAAATTACGTTTCTCCACTATAAGTTGGTCCTTCGAGTCGGATAGCCTGTGTTTGAATATTGCTAGGGACAGATCGTTAAGGGTCAAATTTTCTTTTTTTTCTATAACCTTTAGTGTTTAGGGTTTTCTATTGTTCTGTAGGTATTGTTGGATATTTACAAAAATTACTTTTGTGTTTTTCTGAATCCACGTGAATAGTTTCACATTCTTTTTCTCAAAATCTGCTCAAAAGAGCTAAGATTTCTTTTTCTCGAAATTTAAAAAAAAAAACTGATTTTTTAAATTTACTTCTCCTTCTTTCAAAAATGGATTCAGAAGAAGCAAAGGCAGCACGTGATAGTGCTAAGAAAACAATCGATCGCATAGCCAGGTGGGCAGATAAAAATAAAGATGTGAGTACTGAACCATTGGATTTCATAAATAAAATTGAATATTTAAGAGCTGCATTTTTTAAGTATTCAGATTCACAGGATTGTTTAGAATCCCTCGATACTAGCCTGGTTGATGCAGACGAGAGAGATGCTACAGAAGATGTGTACTTTGGCACTCTTAGAATTTTACAAAAATGTATTGACGCTTTGTCACCTCCTGAGGCTTACCGCCGGGCAGGTAAAATTTTCTCGTCCTTCTTCTCCTCGCCAATGACGCCTACACCGCAGGTGGGGTCAAACTTCCTCAAATTCAAATCAAACCATTCAAAGCGACGCTTCAGAATGGAGGTCGTTTATTCAACTTTATAATACTCTAATCGTCGATAATGAAAGTTTGACAGACATTCAAAAATTCATTTATTTAAAATCTTTCTGCGAGACGAACCGCTAAAATTAATTGACGATCTCTCAGTCACTCACGAGAATTTTGACATAGCCTTACAAATTTTAACTAAACGTTACGAAAACAAGCTTTCGGTTGTAAACGCGCATCTTTCAGCTATTTTTGATACTCCGGCATTAACTAAATGTAATTCTTCTACGTTGAGAGAATTTCTCACGAACTTTAACAGACATTGGCGTTCGTTATTTAGTCTGGGCTATAAAGAGCCAGAAATTCTAGAATCTTTAACGATTTTCTTATTAAGTAAAAACTTGATTTTTCTACGGTTAAGGCATTCGAATATGAACGCGATTTAACCACTCTCCCGACAATAGACGAGTTTAAAGATTTCTTGGAAAAGAAATGTCTAGTTTTGGAAAACTTGTCAGGCCGCGAAGTGCCTTCTTCAAAAAATCCGCCGATGTCGGAGAACAAAAATAAAAATAACAACAAAAAGACTTCTTTACATGCGCATTCGACCGTAAACAATTCTAATAATTCTAATGTCTCTTATTTATGTTTGTACTGTAAGGACAGTCAACATAAAATCTATACATGTCAAAATTTTAAGTCTTTGCCAGATTTTGAAAAGAAAAAATCTGTCAACTCATTAAAATTGTGTTACAACTGTTTAGGTAACAATCACAATTTAAATTCTTGTTCTTCAACAAGAACTTGTCTCATTTGCTCGAAGAAGCATCATACATTACTTCACACTGCCTTGACTGTTCAGTTAACTCCTCACCCTCCCCCTCAGAGTCCACAACAAGGTGGATCAGGGTACACTAGGCCCTCTAGCTTCAACAGAGGTACTACTCAAGTCGAGGACAAAGGTCCTTCTTCTAATTCTCAGAGTCAAGGTCACTCTAACTCAAATTCTAACTCTAAATCACCTCAGCAGGGTAATAATACCCAAAATCTAAATTCTCAAGGTAAGAAGTCTGACAATGCTCAGACCCTTCACTCAGTCTCTGCTCTTTGCCCGAGCAATAAAGATGTGCTGCTAGCTACTGCCCGGGTTAAAATCTTTGCTGCTGATGGACAGGAAGTCCAAGCCCGAGCCATTTTGGACAATGGTTCCCAAACCTCCTTCATTACTGAACGATTAGTTCAAAAACTGAACTACATCCCTTACTTTAGAAATACGCAAGTATCTGGTATTGCACTCTCCTGCAATACTTGCGACAAAATGGTGAATGTGAAAATTCACTCAGATTCTAACAAATCTACGTCATTTAAACTTTCTTGTGTCGTATTGCCAGTGATTACTGGAAATTTACCCTCAGTCAGGATAAACTGTCAATCTTGGCAGATTTCTTCTCACTTAAAACTTGCTGACCCCTCCTTCAATGAACCTTCAGAGGTCGATATGCAAAGTCAAACTTCTCTCTCTGACCTTGAAAGGTTAAATGACACTCTAGAAAAATTCTGGGCAATTGAAGAATTGCCATCTAAGGCTCCAATGTCATCGGAAGATGAAGTAGTCGAAAAAATGTTTCAGGACACCACGAAGGTGTTTCCTGATGGTAGATTTCAGGTGGACATGCCACTAAAATCACCCTCAGAGTGCTCGACTCTCGGAGACTCTCTTGCCATTGCCAAAAAAACATTCTTGAATCTTGAATCTAAATTTTCCAAAAACCCTGAGTACTACAAAGAGTACAAAAAATTCATCGATGAATATGTCAGTTTGGGTCATGCCAAATTTGTCCCACTCTCTTCTACTAATAACTTTTCTGAAAATAAGTACTTCTTGCCTCACCATGCGGTGATCAAGGAAGAAAGCACTACGACCAAGTTGCGTGTAGTGTTTGACGCTTCTTGCAAGACCACGTCTGGTCTTAGTCTTAACGATGTCACTTTCAAGGGTTACCAAGTACACCCTGATCTCTATGATATCCTTCTAAGATTTTGTACTTTTCAATATGCCCTCACGACGGACATTGAGAAAATGTTCCGTCAAATCAAAATCAACCCCGAACAAACATTCTTACTGAACATTCTATGGAGGGAATCTCCTGATGAGACGCTCAAATGTGTTGAGCTGTCAACTGTCACCTATGGCAGAAATTGTGCACCATTCCAAGCTTCCCGAGTGATCAAGGAAGTAGCTCTAAAAACTCTGAAGATTTCCCTCTTGCCTCTGAGGCTTTGCTCACCCAGTGCTACGTAGATGACGTCCTGGGTGGAGTTGATAATCTTGATGATCTGCCAGTGTTGCATGATCAACTCAATTCTCTCTTAAATTCTCATGGCTTCAATTTGCACAAGTGGTGCTCAAATTCAAGGCCATTTCTCTCAGAAAGCTCACAAGAAAAGTCCTCCGAGCTTGACCTCAACTTCGAGGAAGCTCCCAACAAGGTCCTTGGACTCAAATGGAATCCAAGTGATGACTTCTTTTGTTTATCTATTCCGGAAAATTCTCTTACTGGACAAGTGACAAAAAGGAAAATTTTGTCTACCATCGCCCAATGTTACGACCCTCTGGGCTTCTTGTCTCCCATAATAGTCACGGGAAAATTGATCATCCAAGAATTGTGGAAAAATAAACTTGACTGGGATGATCCAATCACAGATCCAGTCATTCTAGGAACTTGGCATGAATTCATCAATAATCTTCCACTTCTTAAGTCCCTAAAAATACCGCGTTATCTCTTCAATAAAAAATCAATTAGAAAAATTGAATTTTTGGTTACTGCGATGCCAGTGAAAAATCTTATGCCGCATGTGTCTATGCGCGCACTCTCTACCAAGGCAATACTGTGTCTTGTAATCTCATTTCTTCTAAGTCCCGAGTGGCACCCCTAAAATCTCAATCTCTTCCTCGGCTTGAACTATGTTCAATGCTTCTTCTGGCTAAACTTGTAGCAAAACTAATCTCCATCTTTGAGTCCCGTTTCCAAGTTGATGAGGTCCATTTATGGTCCGATTCACAAATTGCTCTATGCTGGATAGCATCCCCCGCTTCTCGGTGGAACGTTTTCGTTGCCAACCAAGTGTCTCAAATTCAAACATTAACAAGTAAATTTTGTTTGGCATCATGTCAGATCAGCTGAGAATCCAGCTGATCATCCTTCCTGGTATTCCCATTTCCACTCTACAAGATTGTGAAATTTGGTGGCATGGACCTTCCTATCTTCAAGATCCTAATTATGTAGTTTCTAAGGAAACCCCTACTATTGACGTCCCCCTCTTGGAGGAGAAGCGCAAGGTAGCGCTCTTCACCGTGAATAAGACTGAATCCAATGTTTTTGGCTTCAGGACTTTGAAAAATTTTCTTCTTATACTAGACTTCAGCGGATAGTAGCATATGTCCTAAGATTCATTCATAACTTGAAAGGTAAAGATAACAAATTTCAAGATACTCTCTCAGTCAAGGAACTGATTGATTCACAAAATCATATTGTGAAAGTTCTTCAATCTCTTCACTTCTCTAAAGAGCTCCAGGAGCTACAATCTGGAGCCTCCATCCGGGATAAAACATTGCTAAGTTAAATCCCTTCCTTGACGACCTTGGACTGATCCGTGTGGGTGGTAGACTAGCCAACGCAGACTTACCATACGATCAGAAGCATCCCATTCTTCTGCCCTCCCACAATAAAATTGTGTCATTAATGTTAAATCATGAACATCAAAAGTTAGGACATGCTGGCGCACAGAACGTGCTGTCCAGTTTTCGGCTAAGATTCTGGCCTTGAATGGTCTTAAAGAGACCAAGAAATTGATAAGCAGATGTGTCACCTGTTATAGGTTCAAGGCACAGCCTGCAACCCAAATAATGTCTGACCTTCCCAAAGATCGAGTAACAGCTGCACGTGCCTTCAGCCGTGTAGGCATTGACTACGGAGGCCCCTTCCTTGAAGACCTCCAACTTGAGAAAAGCCCCTTGATCAAGGCTTACATTGCCATCTTCGTGTGTATGGTTATGAAAGCCATACACATTGAACTAGTCACTGGATTGTCTACAGATGACTTCTTAAAAACCCTAAAGCGATTCATTGCCCGTCGGGGTAATCCAGAAGTGATATATAGCGACAATGCTACAAACTTCGTGGGTGCTAATGCCCAACTCAAAGAATTGTACAAACTATTTCAAAATCTCGACCATACGAAATCCGTGAAGGAATTTCTCTCCTGAACGAAATTGAGTTCAAATTCATTCCACCTAGAAGTCCACATTGGGGTGGACTCTGGGAGTCAGCAATTAAGAGTGCTAAACATCATCTTGTTAGGTTGGTGGGTGAAACTCATTTTACCTTCGAGGACTTTTACACAGTCCTAACACAAGTTGAGGCAATTCTCAATTCTCGGCCTCTATGCACCTTGTCAAGTGACCCCAATGATCTGCAGGCGTTGACCCCAGGTCACTTCCTGATTGGTTCAAGTCTACTGCACATCGGAAAGGGATGTGAGTAATATCTCATTGAATAGACTCTCTTATATGAACGTATGAAACAGATCCAGCAGGTCTTCTGGAAGCGCTGGTCTGTGGATTATCTGAACAGGTTGCAGCATCGCCCAAAGTGGGTACAACCTACTCCTAATCTTGAAGTAAATAAAGTCGTGCTCCTCAGAGACGATTTTGAATACCCTCTTAAATGGCCGTTGGCTAAAATAATAGAAATTCTTCCTGGCTCTGACGGAAAGGTCAGGGCAGTGAAAGTGCAGACACGAGATGGTGTCTTCACTAGAAGCATCGCAAAGATTTGTCCGTTGCCTGAAGAAGGGCAATGGGACACTCTCATGTCTTATGAAAAAGACACCCTGGTTGTTGGAGTGGAAGACCCTAGCAACCACTAGAGTTTTTGTTCTTTTTGTTTTCTGTTGACCGCCACTTTGGCTCTAATCCTCACCGGCTGCACCACGGTGATTAAATAAGTGGGGCCTCCTCTTCCGATGATAACGCATCATCCCTTTGTCACTAGATCCCTAAGGGACTAGGACACGCTTCGTTGTGGGACACTCTTTCACTCCAACAACCAATTAATTTATCTTTCTAACTTTTCTGGTAAATATACTTTCGCTGTCGCGGTTTCTCGTTCTCAATCTTTTTCTAGTTCTTCTTGAGGTCAAAGACCTCAACGCCGGGCAGTATGTTGCAGAAACATTCCACAACGTGAAAGCTATTTTTATAGCCACCTCCTTTCAAAGATAAAATTAAAATTCCTCCTTTGTAATAAAAATTAAGCCGACAATAAAACCGAAATTCTGTTTTTATCGCAAAGAAAGGCGTTCCGACGCGACGGTAAACAAATCTCTAGACAGCGGTATCGACAATCATACGTTCTTATTCGAAAAGAATTCGTGTGAGGTGCGGGAGAGGAGAAGCGACATTCTAGTCAGTACGAATTTGTCTGGCTACCGGGTAACAAGTTCGGAAGTTTTCGTAAAATATTCCGCGTGAAGTATCGGAATATTTAAGTTCTTGTTCTAAGTTTCGAAAGTACGAATTTGTCTGGCTACCGGGTAACAAGTTCGGAAGTTTTCTCGTAAAATATTCCGCGTGAAGTATCGGAATATTTAAGTTCTTGTTCTAAGTTTCGAAAGTACGAGTTTTGCCTGTCGTTCGTACAGCGAATTCGGAAAGTTTCTTCTGAAGTTCCGCTCGAAATACGGAATGTTCTTTAGTCCGGGTATAATTTCGCTCGCAGGTTATTCCGGAAATTCTTCGTTTTGAACAAAATCAAAACCGTCACTAGAACTGAACTGATGAAATGTCATATTTCATTCTGGCATAAGTGCTGGTTTTCTGGATGTTAGCAAATTAAAACTGTTAGCACCTCTCTCAGTTTCTCATGACAATAGGTTTATTGTCTTTTTCTGTAAACATATGTCGAATGTAGTCGACTATGGTAAAACCTATAGACCAGTAATGTAAAGAAAAGTGACTAGCCTTAGAGTGAGTTGTGATAAAAGGCAAAGTGAAATTAAGAAAGGTGATGTGGATAGTGTCCTTTGGAATGTCAGCAGATGGAAAGGTAGTTTAGCCTTGTTCCAGAGACGGTGAGATATAGAGTAGTGCCGGGTGTCCTAAAACTTTCTGATTTAATTGAACTTTCGGATTTAGTAATAAGAAGCTTCCTGTTCATAAAATTAAGCAAAATTTAAACAAAACACTTTTTTCTAATTTTAAGTAAATTGAAAGAATCTGAAAGGTTTTTTATAATAAAATAATTAAACGTATATTCAATAATTACAGTGTCTCATTTAGTAATAGTCAAGATACAGAGCATCCAACCAGCCCTATTGGGTTTCAGTCTTCATTTAGGCGTCATCAGGGAATGGCGTCAACTACATATATTAGGGAGGCGTAGCAAATTACGTTTCTCCACTAATGTGTTTCAATAAAAAAAAAATAATAAGGTATTTAGAACATAAATCTTTTATTTACACATTTTTTTATTTTGTATGTATGGTTTATTAAAAAGATAATGTTTGAATATTATTTATTTACAAAATAATAAAGTTTTAAAAATTTTGAATAAAATCTAAAAGTTTTACTTTAAACATGATTTTCTTTTTAACTTTTCGTCTAATACTTTCATGTCCCAAAATGTTTTCTTTCTTTCAATTACTAAAAGCTAATTTGGAATCTTAATCTTGCTTTAGAACAATACCTTTATAAAAGTTTTCCAGGAATATTGACTTCTTGTTTTGTTTGTTTGAAAACAAGCAACCCGTTTTATATTTAATGAGTTTTAAAATCCTTTTTTTGTTTTTAAGTCCTTAAGTTGTTTTAGGTATAAACAATGATAGAGACTGGGTATTTTTAAATTGTTAAGTTGTATTAATTTATACTTAAAATTTAAAATGCTACAAAGAAAATAATACAACTAATTATAAATTTACTGATTACTTTAAATCAAATAAGTTAGGAATTGACTATTTATATAAAGATCAAAGTCTGTCATTTTCTCATGTAGAAAATAATGCCTCTTTTGCTTTTTCTTAAAAAAAGAATTATGCTTAGGCCTTTTAAACTGCTTAAATTTTACTTAAATGATTTTAAGTTTTTAAAGGCTTGTGACCTTAATTAAAAAAACATTTTGAAAAATTAAACACATAGGTAATATTAAGTTTATAGAAAAGAGTGAATGAAGTTCCATATTTTGAATACCTTATACTACACTGCGGCTATTCATTCTTGATACATGTAGATTTAGGCATTTTTAACCCTTAAAGAGATTTACTAATAAAATAACTTCTATCTCCTATATTTTCAAATAACAATTACACAAGTCGACATTATTTTTGCAACATCGATGAGAATGGTTATTTTGCGTTTGTTTAGAAAGCTATTAATTTTCAAGTACCTGCTTCTCTGTTATATTATTCGATCTGAAATCATTTTTACCTGCCTTAGGACCGAAAAGTACAACAACAATAAAAGTTAGGCTCCTCATGTTTGTGGTGTGAGTTGTCTCGTGAATTTAGTGCAGTGGATGTACCGCAAGAAAAATTCTATGCCATTTGCTATTTCTATGGTGTGGTGAGAACCTACGGACCATGTAAGTGATTGTTATTTTTTGATTACTAAAACAGAAAGGATTTTAAAAAAGCATAGAGACAAAATAGAGTATCCAAATTTGCCTTCTGTGCTAGGCCAGTTCCTTATTGCCAGGAACTACCGGTACCGATAGCGCCTTTAAACCTGGACATCGTGTTTCTCAGTGAATTCTTCATCAGAACCTGATTTACAACTTCCTGAGAACACCAGTTGTGACCCAACATTTTTACCAACTACCAGTGAACCTCACTTAATAATTCAGAATGAATTAAATGACGTGACCTAGGATTGTCAAAACAAAAGCCGGAACTTCTTGGTTTCAGACTTCAACAGTAAAACTTGTTACATAAAAAGGCAAGTGTTTTAGTTTACCGAAAAGGCAATGTAATATTATTATTTTTTTTTTAATGAAAAGGTCGCTATGTGTCTGTTGTAATATTGATGGTGTAATGAATGAGCTTAATATGGACCATGATCCTAGCGAGTAGCGTTTGTTTAGCAGTCCTGCTTTATAATGAAAACAAAAAAGACATCTATTTCTTTAGGCCATTTACTGACAAGACAAGAAACCCATGACAACTTAGCAACCATATAAAATCGTGTTAAATATGGTTAAATATGAACAGTATCAGTGGGATATCTGTTCAGATTTAAAAGTCATATGTATTTTGCTAGGGGGTAGTACAAAGTATTGCTGTTTTTTGTGTCTGTGGCATAGTAGGGCAACAAAAGAACACTATCTGGTACATTAAACAATAAATATGCGCACCTTGTTAACCCAAAAAGGGTGCTGCAATCGCCTCTCCATATTAATTTTGGACTAATGAAAAACATTGTCAAAGCCATGGACAAAAAAGGTAGTGGTTTCCAATACCAAAAAGAAATAATGCAAATTTAAAAAAAGGCATATTTATTGGACCACAGATAAGAAAGCTTCTGGATGATCATCGTTTTTAAGAACAATTAAATGAAAAGAAATTGGCAGATTTGCCACCGAAACGTAGATAATTGTTAAGATTTCTAGGGCTGTTTTGGGGCCTTCTTTTTTCTGTTTTAGGTGATCTGCAAGATCAGATGGATCAATAGGACTGACCAGGCTTAATCTCTATACCGAGGGACCAGAACCAAACGTTCACATCGTTTCTTTTGGCGTGTACCCAACGAAAAATTTTCAGTAAATGAATCCGCCACAACAATACAGAACATATCCACAATACCAGTGACTGTTGCATGTGGCGAACGCAGTTTTTCCAAACTGAAAGAGATAAAAACGTAGTTGCGGTCGACAATATCTCAAACAAGGTTGACCAATTTGGCCTTATCGTCTATTAAAAATCAAGTTAAAAAAAACCCAGATCTTGCTAGTCTTTTCAGAGAGCTTGCTGATAAAAAGCTAAATAGAAAGAAAGGCTAAAAGCTAAAAATTACAATAAATTCAAAAGAAAATATGGTCCCATTTTTTTTTCGTTACCTATACATATAAATAATAATATGTATAACGAAAAAAATGAATGGGACCAATGGGGCGCCGAATTGTTAAGTCCGGCTCTGCTTCTCAACATATCTTTTTAAGTGTCTCCTTTGTAGTTTTTTATTTATAATAAACTAAATTAATTTGATCTACTTACAAACAAACAGACCACTAGTTTCTCTTGCGGAGTAACTGTTTTACGAAATTTTGTATTTATTTTTGTTATTTTCAGCTTTAGTATTATTTTAAATGTATTAATCTACTTAAAAATATTAACAATTTTTCTACACTATTTGATAAAATTTTGTGTAATTTTTACTTTCTAATTAATAAAAGAGTCTGAAGCGCGATTTACTAAAAACAGTTATGTGAATATGAGGAGATTTATATCGGACCGGGAACAAACAGAAAACATGGATGTTTAGTGTAAATCAAGACTTACAAGTTAAATTTTGTGCATGCATCAACTCGTTCAGGCATTAACTTGTTCACGATAAACAAAAGACTTGTCTTTCGTAAGTGACTGATACTATTTTTTGTCTACGTTTTAGCTTACATTAAGAAAAAACCTCTTTAGTATTAAAATCAATGTTTTTTTTTGAGCCTTGTTGTTATTAGCTCCCTACTAAACTAAACATTGTATTAAAAAAAAGGAAAATTTTTTATTATTTATAACTGACGTGACAATATAAGCAAACAAACTATACAACTATTTTATAATGTACAAATCTAACAAAAGCAAATTCTGCGTTAAGAATTTAACAATAATTGCTGGTATTTAGGTTATTTTAAACTGTACCAAAAGCCAACGATTTGTTAAATGCATCCACCAAACCCACATTCAAAAATTCCTGTATTTGTATTAACCGCTTAAACTTGTGAAAGCTCTTATCTTTTTTGTAATTTATATTAAAAAGTTTAACGGTTATTGCAAAATAAAGTAAAAATCTAAGAACTAACATACCCTAAATGTATTGGGTAAATTTAAAACCCATTTATTTATAAAGCATATACAGATTTGAAGGTTTTGAGGGAAAGGTTAGACAATCTCACTGCAGGTTCCATAGTTCAGATGCTTAAAAGATGCAGGAGTGGGAAAAGTA
>JAHBCN010002742.1:0-86660 GCA_019359885.1 Listronotus oregonensis
TTTAAAAAAGCCACGGTAAATTTATTTCCCCACCATGGCGTTTAAGGATTAGGGTCCCCCCCGGGCATTAGGAGCGTTGTGATGGGGCTATTTGACCAGTTCATAAATTAGAGTCGGCAATTAAAAAAATTGTTTTTGGTTTTTTAAAATTTTATTTATACCAACCCCTAAGAAGTACATTCCATTTCTATAATTAAAAAAAATTGTTGTGGGTACATTTTTTTGGGCGTAATTTTAAATACTGCCTCACTAACTAATGGGGTTTACCGTAAATCCTTTGTTTAAAAAAGGGGAGCATCTTGATTTATTGGTTTTTGTTTCAGGGTTTGAATACAAGGTATTGTCCTTTTTCCTCGATGTTTTCTATCAACAGGCACCAGAAACGCCTAGTTCAAGACCACCTGAATCGAAAAAAATTTATAATTATATATTTTTCAAAAACCTTATTACAAAAAAAGTAAAAAAAAATGAAAAAGTTCCGACCATAAAAAGATTAAAAAAAAAATATAATGAAAACAAAATGCCTACCTTGGCTAAAAGATATATTAATTAGAAGTTTTTGCAAAAATAGCCCTTCCCAAAATTTGGCCTTTGTAGACGTATAATTTCTGGATTTTGATTTAAGAAACGCTACAATTTTTCCATATCTGAGATATCGATGTTCTTATATATTTAAGGGGTTTTTTTTAATGGAATATTTCGTCCATAATGGAAGGGACAAGTTTTTTCACTTAAATAAAGAAATATGCCAGTAAAACTTCTTCGTTTTTCAATTGAATGATTTATTTTTTTTCCACACTTCCCAAATTTTCAAATTCTTTATTGGTTGGTTATTCCATTACTTCTTCCCATTCCTTTACAAAATTGAGAGTTTTTTTTTCTAGACTTTTCGGAAAAAATCAATTTTTTTTTTTTAAACAATCCTTAGTTCAAACCGAATTCTTTGAAAAAGCATTTTCAAAAAAAAATCCACCTGTTATTTACATTTTAAAAAAAAATTAAAAAATTTTTTTTTTTTATTTTAAATTTTTATTTTAAAATTAATTTAATTTAAAATTTTTTTAAAATAATTTTTTTTAAAAAATTTTTTACAAAAAAAACTGCCAAAAGCTTTAATTTACTAAAAATTTTTTGTTCCATGATTACACATTATTATGACTTTCTTATAAATTTTCCCCTTGATAATGCAGAAAACTGGGGGACTGAACAGGACCCTATTTGTAATTTTTCTGGTATTGAAAAAAATTTTTTTTTTTTATAAGATCTGAATATTTTAGTAAAAACTTAAGAAATATAATTAATTTGCGATTTAAATTATAAAACAGAAAAAGGTAACAATTAATACCTAAAATATCAAAAAAAAAAAAACAATATTCTATTAAAGTCTAGCGTTTATTGTTTTTTCATATTGGTTAAAGTAGAATATAATTAATATTAACATTATTTACCAAAAATTCTAATAGTTTTTTAAGTATGTTTTAAAATTTTGTGGCGGATTCATGTTTTAGTATGTTTTTATAGGGATTACTCGCCCTGAAATTTTCCAGAAAATGGGACCACTTCGGTCCCTGACACAGGGTATAGCGAACTGAGCTTGCTTAGCCCTATTGAGCTCTATAAATCGGCAGAAAAACCCCCCAAACAAAAAACCAACAAATTCAGAACACTAATCTACGTTGCAGTGGCTAGTTAAAACTAAATTTTTAAGAAATTTTGGTATAAAAATTTTAAAAAAATTTGAAACTTTTTTTTTTAGCGTTTTTTTTATAATGACGGACAGAAAAGGGGTGTGGGGTTTTCCCTTTTTCCCCCAAAAGAAGAGGGGAATACCGCGGGCAGGGTATTTGGTCGATTCAGCGGACGGCGATCCACTCAGAATAATGCATTGTTTCAATCACTTTAAGTGATGCAGAAAATAGCTGGACGCTTGTACTGCATCCCCCTACATGCCTTCAGACAACAATATGCTACGAATTTCAGAATCCTAATCTAGCTGACCAAAATTATTGCCTTTGGCCACCCACACTGATATACAGGGTGTCCCAGAAGTAATGGGACACAGAGCAACAGCAAATTCCTTAGGACGAAATACTGCAATTAACGTAAACTTGCCTTATTCCAAACTTGATAGTAAGTAAGATACAGGGTGTTAAACTTTTAATTTTGTCTTTGTTTTTTTGTAATAATTTCTTCACTAAATGACATAGCCATACAAAATTAGGGATTTGGGGGTCTTTGAGGTGAGAAATTCAAATTCGTAAATACTTTCAATGTTGCTAGTAGAGGGCACCAGCTAAGGCCTACCCCACGTGTTTTAGATGGCATAATTTATTTTGAGCTTGGTATATTGACCTTTTTATTAAAAAAGAAGTTAGTATAATCCGCGCTGCGTTAAAAATGTATACTTCGTTTAAGTCTCTAGGAGCAACTGTTTTCGAAATAAACGCACTTTAAAGGCTCCCGCAATTTTCCTATGGAAAATGGGTTTTGGCGAATTGTTTTCAAACTTTGCAAGTAATAGTTTTCAACACGCTGATTAAAAGTCTTCATGAGCACACAACCCAAAAACCCCTCTAACCCCCTCCCTTAAATATCACTGGGGATTTGAAGACTTTTGAGGGTGATTTTGGGGTGGTTGGAGGGGTTTTCGGGTTTTGTGCCCGTAAAGACTTTTAATTAGCGTCTTTAAAACTATTACTTTCCAAAGTTTGAAAACAATTGGTCGAAAACCATTTTCCATAGGAAAATTACGGGGTCCTTTAAAGTGCGTTTATCTCGAAAACAGTTGCTCCTAGAGACTTAGATGAAGGTCCAGATACCAAGTTTAAAAAAAGCTACGTCATCTAAAGCACGTGGGGTAAGGCCGTAGCTGGTGCCCTCTACTAGCAACATGAAAAGTGTAGACGAATCTAAATTTCTCGCCTCAAAGAACCTCCAAATCCCTAATTTGTACCGCTATGTCATTTAATGACAACTTTGGGATAAGGCAAATTAACGTAAATTGCATTATTTCGACCTAAGGAGTCTGCTGTTGCTCTATGTCCCATTACTTCTGGGACACCCTGTATATTATTAAAATCTAATTAATAAAATTTATAAGTTTCGCTACAAGGTTAGTGCTTGTTAGTTCTTGTTAGTTTTGGTTAGTTTTGGTCAATTTCATTTCATATGGAACGGTATACAAAGTTTCCGATGGATCTGAAATCAGTTGTAACTTATTCAAGACAGTTCTAGAAAATGTTTTTAAAAGGGTCATGGCGCTCTATCGCGTTTCCTAAGAAATATCCATTTCTGAATTTGAAAGTTTATGTAAATTTTAATGAATTTCGATATAAAGTATAGCTTTCTTACGGATTTTTTTTTAAATTATGATTTTAAGGATAATAAAACATTCACTTACCACTACTAGTAAAAGCCCTAACTCAGGAATGACGTGAAATTGCAATATCTAGAAGGTGGGGAGTCATAGCTTATATTTGGATAAACCTCACTCTCCGTATAAAGTTTGATCACCACTTTCTCACTTCCTTTGTTTTGGGTAGCTCTATATCTGTTGTTTACACGTATTTCAATTTTAATAAACTGCCGTTTTTTTACTTTTGATTAGCTAGATTAGGATTCTGAAACACTGTGCGTCGTCGTATTGGAAGTGCAAAAGGAAAACTGTTGTCGTTCTCTTTTTAATCTGGGGCTGTACCATGGGCATCCTACTCTATTGCATTAAAATTGTCATGCAAGCTGTTGCCTTGCCAATCGTGTATACAGGACGTAAAAAGTATGATGCTTACGATTTTAATGGACGATAGTAAAGCTCAAACCAAGTCAAAAAGTTTGTATTACATATGTGTCATAACTTGACAGATTTTGTCTAAACAATATTAAAGTTACATCCTTTATAAGCAATTATTTCTGAAAAAAGTTTTAAATATATTAATCTACAAATAAAAAAATATTATTATTTTTTTCCAGTTAAAAATTAAAAAAACAATTGGTAACAGCGCTAGCCAGAGGCCTTGGCGTGGAGTTAAGTCAGTTGTACATTGTGCTCACCTACCGCGATATTTTTGTTCCTTTTTAAAGCGAGAAAATATGTTATAAATTTACTACAACCGTAGTGCAGGTGTACTAAAGAGTCTTGAAAACGGGATGTGTGCAAACGAGAAATCTTAATCTTCAAGCAAAATAAAAAAGTGCTGTTTTAAAACATAATAATTTGTGTTCTTAAAATAGATATTCAGCCGAATTTTGTGGTAAGTACAATCATTTTTTAATTAGAAATAAAAACAAACAGTAATTTATTGTTTTTTAATTGAATTTAATTCCAAATTAAATATTAAAATAAATTGCAAAAAGTAATTTTAATTATTTGTAGGTAAATAAAGATCCCTTTATAAAAAGGGTTAATATGTAAAACCTCGTAAAAAACGTTCGACGTTTGACTTGCTGCGATAAAGCGGGCACGGTGTTGCCAAATTTTTAAACATTTATAAAGCCATATTTTAAAAACAATAAAAATGTTTTAGGAAGAGACCGGGTTAAGAAACACCCGTTTTATAAATATCATTATTTTATTAATAAAATCCCAATTTATCTAACTATTTTAAAAGTTAAAAGCACATTTTAAAAAAATGATACATAGGACACGATTGCCTGCAATAACCGATAAAATCACATCCCTTTTATCGGCTCCATACTAAAAGTGATAATGATATAAAATGAAATTACCGAAAACAGGATTCACCCATTAATTGAATCACTGGTCAAAATAGGAACCTTTAAGTTAATGATCAAAGTAATTAGTGTTAAATGGCAGTTGTGTTACACAAACTCAGTTTAAAACTTTCCAAAGAAAATTTTCGAGTAATTGAATTTATATAATCAGGGCCTTCAAAGCTTAGGAGTTGATTTTATTAAATTAAACAAGAAAGGGAGTTCGAGTAAATACCTTAAATTAATTACGTATTTGACAAAATTTGGGACATCGAAAAGTTTGAAAGGATTTAAGAAATAGTCAATCTTATATAGTCCATGAATTGTTTGTTGAAAAGTTTAACATTTTTTCACATAGATTTGATTCCTGTATAGTCGCGGAAACGTGGCATAAAAATAGGCTTTCCAAGGAATTTTTTGTGCAGTATGATGGATTTGAATGCGGTTTTTTGTATTTGACTCGTATGAACGTCTACAAACTTTGTTAACAAATTTAATTAACGGGAAATGAAAAACTGCATTTGTGCATTAGAAAAATGCATTTTAAAGTTTGATATTATAAAAAATATATAACTAGGTAAATAATGATATAAATGACCCTGAATTTATTACTCGGGGGCTTTCGAGGTCTCTGAACACGAATATGGAATTGACAAGGACCTATGGACTATCCGGTGCGCGCTAAAGATGGTGTAAAGGCCGTCCTTTGAATTTTCCGACAAATCCCCCTCATATTAGCCCAATTTCTTTACTTGGGAAGTTTTTGTGGTCGCTGACCACGAAGATGATATTGACAAGGACCTGCGGAGTACCTGTAGCTAAGACTAGTGTAAACGTCATCTTCTGAAGTTTTACGACAATATCTCCTAATATTAGCCCAATTTTATTACATGGCGGGTTCTCGTGGTGGCTAAACACAAATATGACATTGACAATGGCCTGCGGAATACCTGGTGTGCGCTAAGGATGGTGTAAACATGGCCTTCTGGAGTTTTACGACAATTCTTCCTAATATCAACCCAATTTTGTTGCAAGGAACTGCGGAGTACCTGGTACCGCTAAGAATGGTGTAAACGTGGTATTCTAGTACCCAGTACCAGATCATCGCACCGTGTACTACGAAAGCCCTTGTCAATGTCAGATTTATGTTCAGCGACCACGAAAATTTTCCAAGTAACAAAAATGGGCTGATATTAGGAAAAATTACATCATCCTTAGCGCGCACCAGGTACTCCGCAGACCCTTGTTAATATCATATTCGTGTTCAGCGACCACAAAAGCCCCCCGAGTAACAAAATTGGGCTGATATTTAATGGAATTGTCGTAAAACTCCAGAGGATGACGTCTACACAATCCTTGGCGTGGACTCGGTTCTCCGTAGGCCCTTGCAATTCTCATATTCGTAATCTGCGACCTCGAAAACCACCGAGTAACAGATTTGGGCTTATTTTCATCATCATTTACCCAGTTATAAATTTTTATAATTGCAAACTTTAAAATTCATTTTAAAAATGCATTTTTCTAATGCACAAATCCAGATATTTATTTCCCACTTTCCATCTTACTGCACAAAAAATCCCTTGTGCGTTACTTCGTTTCCTCGACTATGTAGAAGGTCATGTCAGTCAGGTAAAGTCACCGATATTTTTTTAAGAGCAACCTCCAATTTTTATTACAAAATGTGAAACAGCACATAATTGACAATACCCAAGACGATGAGTAAATTTTTTTGAACATTTTAGGAGGTGTAAGTGATATTAAGTGACGAATTCCTTCTTTTAAATTCCCTAGCTTTCCAAGGTACATTTTACTTTATAAATATTACCACAAAAAGTAATCTGTAACTGGCTCCCATCTCCCCCTCCAACGATTGCATAAGACGGTATTTAAATTAGCGCATACATGTGCTACATTATGGCGCGATACAACATCTTATTGGTAGAAAATGCAATTTCTCAGAAAATCTGCCTTATTTATATCTGAACACAAGGCAGTTAGTGCGGGAATAAGGTCATAAGTTATACAGTTCGGTCGACTATGCCGCATCACACATACACTTTCTGGGTATTTTGAGTATCCGTCGGGGATTGTTTATAGTCCAGTAATGACTTATCGACATGATCGTTTAAAAAAAAGGTGGGCCCGTCAAAAAATATGTTTTTCATGAAATAATAATGAAAATGAATTCTATTAAATAACTTAACTACTTCATTTTGGCTACGTATCCTATTCTATATTCAATCAGGCAAGAATTTTAATTCTTGTTTTGTTAATTTAACCTTTTGTTAAAAAATAACATAGTTTTTTCTTGGATAAATGCTTTAAAAACACTGCTCTCATACAAAAATTAAAAACGAATTCTTCCAACTTAAACTTTTTATCTAAGTTTCTTTTTAAATCACCGAAAGCTGACAAGAATTAAATATATATTGTTAAGGCAACTGTCAGGCAGCCAACTATCTTTACTTTGAATATTTAATTATTTTTTTTTAATCGTTTATCACCATTAATATAATTATTTTATAATTTTAAAATCGTTTTTCTTCTGTATTTTTAATTAACCCATAATTATCTTTTTGGATGTTAAAAGTGTGTGTTTTTTTAAATATGTAATAAAAATATTGGGTGCAATAAAAAAAAAAAAATCACCCAGTATATATCAATTATATGTGAAAATGAGCATAAATAAATAAAACTCTGCGGGTTCAAGTTTTTTTCCCCAAAAGTTATTCCCTCATTTTTTAACAAATTTATTCACTACCTTACGAATCTAGTAAATAATATAGTATTTAATATTAAGATTATGCAATCGGTAGCCTACCAACTAGTTGACAGTGATTTTGTAAAATATAAATTTTGCCAAGATATATCTTATATGTGAAAAAAAAAATTATTTAAAAAATTTTTTGGATACTCGCTGGATGGAACCGCTTGGGCCTTGGTCTTAGGGTATAGATTCTTTGCATATACATAATAGATTGACCCTGACAAACTGCAGAAATACACTTTAAACATTTAAAGAAACCTATCACGATTTGGTGGCTGCCACCAGTTTTTAAAATAAACCAATGTAAAAAATTTACTTAATCTTAAATAAGTTTTTAAAAACCAACCAGAAGGGTAGTGAGTTAATTGATTTTAAGTTTTATTGGATTACTTAAGCTCATGCAAAGGTAATCAATTAAATTTATTTTAGCAGTTATTGATGCCACACAAATATCTTTGTTTTAATTAAAATGCACTTTCTATTATATTAGTTTTTTTATTTATTGTTAAAAATGTGTTTTATTTTGAAAAAAGTTTTTTTTTTTGTTTTTAATATTTTTGTCACATTTTTTAATTTTGTTTTTAAAATTTATTTTTTTGTTTTGACATTCATGGTCCTATTTATTAATATTTTTTAAAAAAATAAAATTTTTTTAAATTCTAAATAAAAAAAACAATTCTTGATAATTTGGCAGGAAACCCAGCTGACTCCTGATAGATGGCAGACATATTTAAAGTTGTTTTAAAAAAAGTTAAAAAATGATATTTGCTAAACCTTAATAAAAAATAAATTACACAAACACATAAAATAAGAAATTAATTAAAAAAAACCGTTTGATATTTTTATACCGTTAACTGAATAAATTTATCTTTTGCATACCTAGATTCAGTTTATGTTTATTCTAAACGTAAAATTTTTAATTAAATAAATTGCCATGTACAGAGACAGAAATGAAATAAGTGTCAAAAAAGCAACCACAGATAGCAGTGGCAGTTTAATAAATTATAAGCAGTGAGTAGAGGTCACCGGCTTAAATTTAATTTTATTGTCATCCTTCTGTCACATGACGACAAATGAAATTCTCTCGTTCAAACTGAATCCATATTTTATGGTAATTCGCTGCTGTTTAAGAAGACAAATATTAAAAAAGAATTTAGAAAATAAATCAGGCCAAAATACTTTATGATGTTTAAGCTTTGTTGCTTAAAAACATAAATACACTTTTTTTATATGCAATTAAACTTGTATGAGCCGGCATTTTTCAGCATTGTTCATGTGAAATCACAAAGCTGGATATCAGGTAAATTGACTTATTCTTTAACTTACATATTTATAACTAAAAACGCAAAAAAAATGCAAAAGAAAACTATAAAATTTAAATTTTCTTTATTTACCAATTAAATACTGTTTTTTTACGATCGTTATAAAAACCCATTTTAATAGCCCTTGTAATGGTTAAAATTTTTTGTGCGCGTGCCCTCTGTCATTTTTTGGGTACATTATTTACAATGTATGAGGTATTTAAAATTAAAAAATTAAAGAATAATAATTAACTTTTATAAACAGTTAAATTCAAATTATGGTGCATAGATAATACAACAATAATACAAATATTTTTATTAAAATATATTATCTATAAGAAAAGGGACCAACAAATGTTGTTGTTATGGAGTTTGCCGAGTTTACGCAAAATAAACCTTTTAAAAAATGGATATTTTTTTTTATTAGTTTTTAAAGCTTTTTTTTTAAATATCCAAACCTTATTAAAATAATTGGAAAACTTAAAATTGTCCCAAAGTCTAAATCGATTTGTGGGTAAAGCGGTGTGGAGGAGGTAATGTTTTACGAAGAATACATGTCCGATTTTTTTTTTTTTAATGGAGCAATAATAGGTTTAATGCATGTACAACACATAATTTGCTTTAAAATGCAACAATCAGTTTACATACACGAAAATGAAAACAAAATGGGTTATATAATTTTACCGGGGGCTTTTCACTTCAAATATTTACTTAATACTCCATCATAATCTTAGATATTGAATAAGAAGAACTTTTATTCTACCAGAATTTAATTAAAAAAGACCGGACTAGATCCTGGGAAAACCACGTTAAAACGCGTCAAGTCCGGGTGAAAAAAAGGACACGGTGTTTCAGAAAATGTTTACCCCGCGTTGGGGAAAAATACTTTGTAAAATGGTAAGAGAAATGGCTAAGTTTCAAGGGTTTCTGAATTTCAGCAGGTTTCGTAATTTCATATTAACGTAAAAAAAAACCCCCATCCCAAAGCCGAGCATTTTAAACCTTTTATTTGACAATTTTGCTGTATTCTAAAAAAAGGGGAGGGAATTTAAAGGTTTCCCCCTGAAACCCCTTATTTTTAAGCTGAGCCAATTTTAAAGCTTAGGCTAGTTAAAAAGAGCCTTTTTGGGGCCCTGAATGTTAAAATTTTGGGTTTTTTATTCCGTGCCCGCAGAGGGCTTTTTGATATCCCGACAGAAATGGTTATTTTTTCAAAAAAATTTAAAAGAATTGATATATTTTTTTATAAAAAGTAATAAAAAAGGGAAAAAAGCTCCAAAAAAACTATCTCGATATCTTGTTCCTTATTAAATTTAGCCAAAGAAAATTTTATACGTCAATTCCTCAAAATAAAATGCTACAAGAAATATTATAAAGCATAAATGATGTATTTTCAAAACCCCTTTTGTTTTGATATAATCTTTTCGTTTAAATGCAATAATTTACGGTTATAATCAAAAAATTGAATTTTCGGGTTCAGATTTTCAAGTTTACCCTAGATTCGCTTTTTGATTATAACTCGTAAAGTACTGCATTTAGATGAAAAGATTATTTCACATAAATTAAAGGTTTTGTAAAAATACACTATTTGTGTTTTATAAAATTCTTGTAGCTTGTATAGTTTTTGAGATATTGACGTATAAAATGTTCTTTGGTCTAAATATTAGGTAAGGAACAAAATATCGAGATGCGGTTTTCGAGCTTGTTTGGGCATTATTTAGCTATTTTTCATAAAGGAAAAATTATACCAATGCATTTAATTTTTTTGAGAAAATTAACTAATTCTGTCAGAATATCGAAAAAAGCCCTCTAGCGGCGACATGTGAAACTAACAGAACTTCAAATGGTTTAAGATTTATAGCCCAAGAATACCTCTTTTAACCAGCCTAAGTTTGTTAAAATCGGCTCAGCCGTTTCGAAGATACAGGGTGTGTTTTACGGAAACCTTTGATTACCCCCCACCACTTTATTTTTAGAGTTATAGCAAAAATTGCCAAAAACAAAAAAGTTTCAGATTATCCTCGACTTTAAAGATCAGGTATTTTTTTCTTACATTAATATAGCAAAATTCACAGAAACATCACTTTTTTAGATTCAAGATTGCAGTTACGCCACCTAGCTGCCAATTCAGAAACTTGAAAACAATTTCCAGCTATTTCTCTTGACCACTTTTACTAAAAATATTTTTTTCTAACGCTGTGCGATAAACATTTTCTGAGATACAGCCGGCGTTCTTTCTTATTTGTACACCCGGTACATTACCCCCCAGGCGCAGGTGGCGTGGACGTGTGCATAGTATAGGGAATAAACTTTGGTAAATTTTAGAATCGTTTTTTCTCAGAAATGGTAAATTTAAGGCAAAAAAGTGTAAGAAAATTTTTGTAAACAATAACATGGTCTACAATTTTGCTAAGCTATTTTTATTAATAAACTAACCGTTTCGCCAGAAGATCCAAAAAACTCATTTTTGCAAACTTTGACCTTGTATAAAATTTTTTGCACACATGGAATCGATGGGGACTTTTTACAATTTTATTATAATGGTATTCCTAACGTTTATGTAAATTTTCAGCTTTTTGGAGTTTATGCAAGGGTGAATGTCTATTTTAACCGGATAAGTACGGAAACAAAAATATCAAATTTGACCCTTTTGGTCATCACGCTTATGCTATAGGTCCAACACTTAAATACAAATTTAAAATGTTAAATTTCATTTAACAACATGAAAAATCTCATATTTCTTTAAAATAAAAACAAAAATTTACAATTTAAAATGAAAAATGATTTCCATTTTAATGTCTATTTAAAATTCTTAACTCAATTTGTATTAATTACCATAACTAATTTAGAAATATCTAGTTAGAAAATACAATTCTCCTTATAAATATTTAGTATTCTTTAAAAGTCCTTAGCGATTATAATTTCTTCAGGGATAAGATCAAAGGACACAATATTGTTTTAATCCTGCATTAAAATAAAATTAAAGCTTAGAATTAAAAGTTTATTTGGAAAGTAATACCTAGACACCGAAAATAATAAGTAAAATAAGAAACAAAGATGTCTTAGAATCCTCGCTTCTTCGCTTATCTATTAACAAATCGTTCTATCGACTCTCTACGCCATAGCTCGGCTATTACGATATAAGAACTTTAAAAAATATAGAAGGAAGGTTAACCACAGAGTATACTTCGAAAAACTGACGTCAAATACAGGAACGGCCATTAAATCTTGGGAAATTCTTTTTCCCTTTCGTAAAATTAAAAAAACTTAATAAACAAACAGGTGTCCGTTGTCAGTGTCTAAAAATATATTTTTTTTAATGCCAAACTTAACTTTGGCTCAAAAAAAAAATTAATACTATATACATCGGTTAAAAAGGCACGGCGAATAATAAGGCAATATCCAAATTGAGCTGCCACCCGGCAGCCTTAAAACCGTTTTAAACAAATGCAAATAAAGAACAACGCATTGGATTTTTTCTGCAATTTTACTTGGAACGTTCAATTTTTTGGAAAAATATAATACTTACCGATGAAAAAGTGTTTCAGTCGTGCTACAATGGGATACTTAAAGTATACAGGCCTCAAGGAACACGATTTAATGAAAAATATATCCAAAAGGACAGTGGGCGATTTTCGGTAAATGTTTGGGGGTGGCTGAGTGCACAAGGTTTTGGTGTATGTTATTTTATCGAAGAAAGGTTTAATGCGGAGGTATATATAGATCTACTACAAAATATCATGATTCCTTCTTTACTGGATCGATTTCCGGACAGAAATTTTATCTTTCAGCAATATAAGTGTCCCGTTCATACGGCCCGGCAAGTTGATTAATGGATGGAAGAGCAGCGTATCAGGGTTTTAGCGTGGCCTGCACGTAGTCCGGATTTAAATATCATAGAAAATGTTGGGGCTTATTAGTTAAAAAAATAAACAGGGAAAATAATTTTAGGCCGCAAAATGTAAACGAACTTAAGAATAAAATTTTAGAGGCGTGGAATGAGTTACAAGGAAATCGGACTACGCCCGGGCTTTGGTCTATTTGATGCCTGTAAAGCTAAACTCTGTCTTCAAAAAAAACGGGGCCGCAATAAAATATAAAATTTGTTTGGAACGATATTTAAGTTTGCTTGAATCTATAAAATCCTTAATTAATTTATTAATTTGTTAGTTTATATAAAATATAAATATTTTCTTTAACCTTTTTTTTATTTATAGTAATTGAAAATAAAACAAGGTAAAAAAGAGCGATTCACAAAAATTGGCAGAAAAGTCAAAATTGTGCAAATTTGTTGCCCAAGATTTAATGGCCGTCACTGTACAAACATCTGACTGTGTGACGTCAAATAAAAGCATTGTTGGTGACATTGGTATTGTTAAGATGTATGTGTACAGGGTTTTAATTTATATTTTGACACCCAGTTACAACGATAACTAAAAAGAATAAAAAAAATCTTTTTGTATGGGAGTTTTATAGTTTTTCATCTATTATCTTTTAATCATAATAAAGAAATAAATTAACATTAAAAGGTTAGGTAAAGTAAATAAGTTATTTTTTCTTAAATGGAACAACATGTATATTTTTATTTAGAATAAATATTATATTGCGAACCTAGGGAAAAAATATGTCATTTTAACCTACGTGTAAAAGAATATTACGCGGAGGTAAATGGCATTATTTTCTTTCCGTAGTGGGCATACTTTTTTTACCACACCTGCATGAAAAGTAATTAACAAAAATACTAAAAAATAAAAAAATTGTTCATCACATAAAAAACGACTGGCCTGTTATAATTTTTTTTGCATACATTTCTATGGAAATAAAGAAATTTGTCATTTATTCCGCATTTGATTTTCCAAACGTCGGATTGGAATTTTTATAAGTAAATGAATGTTGTTTGAGTAAAGGTTAAATGTGTATATTAAATGTGTATATATATATATATATATATATATATATATATATATATATATATATATATATATATATATATATATATATATATATATATATATATAAAAAATATATATATTTTTATATATATAAATATATATATATATATATATATATATATATATAATATATATATATATATATATATATATATATATATATTATATATATATATATATATATATATATATATTAAGCCTCTTTCTTTTGATATATAAATTAACTAGCTTATCTATTTAAACTTGAAAAAACCTAATCTTTCATACATACTTTAACTTACCAAAATCATTACTTTTGCCTGATTCTACCACTTTATTTAAAACCAATGTTTTTAGCTTAATCTTTTTAGACCAAACAAGGTTTTTCTGGGTTCAAGATGGTTTAGAATAGACCTTAGTAGAAAGTAGATAGAATCAATTTTTTAAAAAATAACTTTTAAAGCCCCGGGGTATGGGTTTTATTAAATTTTTAAAAAACCTAAATTAAACATATATTTTTTATAAAAATATATATATATATAAAATATATATATATATATATATATATATATATATATATATATATATATATATATATATATATATATATTAAGCTTTCTTTCTATTCGCATCCATCATAAATTAACTAGCTTATCTGATTTAAACTTGAACAAAAAACCTAATCTTTCATACATACTTTTAACTTACCAAAATCATTACTTTTGCTTCTGATTCTACCCACGTTTTTGTATAAACTCCGCAATGTTTTTAGCTTAATCTTTTTAGACCAAACAAGGATTTCTGGGTTCAAGAGTGGCTCTTAGAATAGAGCCCTTAGTAGAGAGTAGATAGACTCAATTTTATCATTTTTATTTTGCGGATAATATTTCTAAAAAGAGTTAAAATTTTTGTTTTACAATATTCGAAATTGTTTAGAGGAAATTTTAAAAATAATAAAAGAAAGGTGTAATTATGTGAAAAACTAATAATTGTACTAATATCACTGCTTTTCGGTTGTTTAAAAATCTCGCGTTCAACGACAAAATAAATACACATGATATCTTACTACACCCTTTCTCCCACCTTATGATATTTCGTGATTTTTGTCGAACCCTCTACTCCTTTTTCAAGCCTTACATGATTAATAGCAGTGATAACAATTTTAAAAGTTAAATGTTCTAAATATGGTTTCTTTTGTAGGACATCCTTGAGAAAATTTAAGAACATAGCAATCATAAACACCTAAGTTATGATTTTTATAATATTTTATCATAAACACATATGGTTTTTAATAATATTCTTTATATAATCGAAATACTGTAAGCAAAGTATTGCTTGCAGTTTTTTGGTGTTAGATAAAATTTTGCTATATAAGTCAAATGTTTAAACACTCCATGTCTAGTCTATTTTATTTTCTTGCCTAATTTCTATCAGACACTAAAAACTAATTAACTTTGGCGGTATAATTATATTTTCGAAACACAGCTAAATGTTCTCGTAAGAGACATTTCATCCTTGAAATTACATAGTTTGGTGTGCAGGCAGCACATATTCCTGGGTAAGCTTAGTGCCTTAGGACATGTAATTTATGCTAAGTAAAGTTATGGTATAACCAAATGATGCTACACGCCACATGCTCGCTGTTCACAGCCGATAACACTTTCACCCTAATTAGCAGTTAAGAATATGGGATTCTGTTAATTTTATTTTAAATCTCTATAAGAAATACCTACTTTTAGACTACGAATTACAGTACTACATATGTATAAATATGTATATATATAACAAACCATCATAGTTTTACACATATTGTGAAAAAACAAGTTTTTTTAAAAGCATATTATGGTCAAAAGTCCTGCAGTGCATTGATTTTGAATTCACCAAGATACTTAAGAGACTTTTTCTAGTTATATGAGCAAAAAAATTGTTCGGATCCTATGTTTTATACATTTTGCTTATTTCAACATAGTTTAACACTTAAAAATTTATAAATTTTTCCATTTCCTTGCAAAAAAACTAAGGAAAAAGATATAAGTCCCCATTTAGATAATTTTTGGATCTTTTCTTGAGGATATGTGGCACACATGCTGATTTTTAGCTCTTCAAAAAAAGGGCCGTGTCATAATAAAGAGTAACCGCAAAAAAGTTTTTTCGCCTTTTTTAAGTATGTTTGGTTTTCTTAAAATTTTCAAAAATTACTCCTATTTTGGAGATGAAAATTTTCAAGAAAACGAATATAAACGCAATGGTTATCGTATTTTTTTCATCATATATAAGCAAAATTAAGTACTTTTCTTATAAATAAGGACTTATAAAAGTTAAAAATGCACCCTAGGCCCTTTAGAAACGTAAAATTATTCCCAAAAATTGAAAGATAAATCACACATTTTAAAAATATAAATATACTTATACAATATATTTTAAAAACATATTTTGTATAAGTATAAAAACTATGAAACAAGATTTTTTTCCTAATTCTGGTAAGAAAAAAAAATACGAAAAGTAAAGTCACCCCCTATCAAGAAAAGGTAGTAAAAAGTCGTAGAAATCAAAAAAGGACATATTTACTTTTTGCATAAAGGACTTATAGCATATTTTAATAATTTTAATAAATTTTGATAAAACCTAACCTTTCCAGGGGAGTGAAACACTCTTAAAACACTAAGAAGAATGTTTAAGCCGTATAAATCCTCATTTATTATAAAAATACCTAGTTTTGCTTAAGTATAATGAAAAAAACACGATCATGCTTATATTCTCATTAATCGGCATAATATAAATTATTTTGTTTTTTGGGAATGTTTAACCGTAAGATATTTTAACCTTTTTTCTCTGGTTACTATAACTTTTTTAAAAAGAGACGAATTTTGCCGTTACTCTTTAAAAAAGGCCGATTAAAATAAGTGCATGTTTAGGAAAACATCTCCTAACACAACAATTAGTGGTGAGCCCAGATGATTTTCTGGTATAAAGAAAAAAAAGCACTTAATCTTCTTGTACTTAAAAATGACTTCAGACATTTTGAGGCGAACAAAAGAAAATATTGAAAGACGCAGAGTACCGGAAGGATTAAGTGTTAAGCAAATAGTTTATCATCCCCTTTATAGGTGAAAATAATTTTCTTTTAAAGGTGAAAAATAATTAGTTGAAATTTTGATTTGCTTTTATTAGCTTTATCATAATTTTTATAAATTCATTGCATACGGATCCAGCTTATAATATTTCCACAACACTAAGCATCCTTAATTTAATTTAAAAAAAATCGTTTTGACTATTGCAAAAAACTTCGTTTCCTTTTTTTATACATATTTTTAGGGCATTTGCTTTGGAGAAATATTACATTTATTTTCTTTTATGCAGTTTTATATCGGACAGCTTTGTGCAGTTTTCGAAGACCGTTATTTTATTTACACTGTTAGTCCACTAAGTTCTGTCGAATTGAATATAAAAAAAAACTTAATTCGTCAAGAGATTTCCCACATTTTCTGGACGTCCTGTATAGTAATTATGTTGAAAATCTAATAAGATTTGTTCTCAGATAGATTATAATTATAATCTAATAGCAAGTACTCTTGCGGGATATGAAATTAAATTAAGCCACGTTCCTCAACTACTAATTAAGTAGTAAGTATTATCGAATGAGAATATCAAAATGTGACAGTCTACTGAGTGGTAACTAATCAGATAATGTTGCTTAATTAAACAATTAATTCAGTTAGCATAAATTATATATATGTGAATTGGATCCATAAACTTACCAAAGCTGCTGCTAGTAAACCAAAACACACAATTTCACGCCTGAATTCCCTCTTTTGATAAAGGGAAATTCGGTTTTAGTTAAGATTCTGACAAGAACTTAAAAGTTAATTGTTTTATGCTTTAAATATAGAGATTAAAACTAAAATATATTTCATATAATCACCAATTGTAAAATTAATAATGTTTCACTAGTAATTGTTTACAACAATAAAATCAAAAATATATTGTAATTAACAGCATAAGGATCATTCTTGTAAAAAAACTGAATTTCTGTAAGTTTTTTCTTGCTTTAAAAGGACGTATTAGGTTCCGAAATAAACTTTTGACATGTCCTATGCCAATTTGCGCAGAGGTAAAGCATATTTTTTTTATTGCTTGATCGCTGCATAATTTGATAAGCACCCTATTTTGTAACCTAAATGTAAAAAAAAACTGCTAAAAGTGATATAAAAATATAGAATAGTTATTTATGGTATAAGTGCTAAAAGTGACATTTTATTTTGTGAGAAGAGAAGTTTAATACACGACGTCGAAGGCGGAGTGTTCCATGCCGAACAAAATAAAATCACTTAAAGCACGTATATCATACACTCTTTTTTTTACAAATACCATTTAAAGTCCAAAATGATTTTTTTATCGTCGACATTATAATTATTTTCAACGTCTAATTTCATCTAATTTATTTATAAAATAGGATGCTAAGGTAAAAAAAAATTAAATTTGTTGATTTTTCTTTTTGACAAGAAATAAATAATGCATTCTTTATTAAGTGACCAAAAAAATGAATTTCTCCCGGTGGAAATAAAAAGCTACCAATAAAGCTTTTGAATTAGCCTAGTTAGTTAAAGCAACAAAACCAATTTACATACGTTCGTTTCTTCAATTGGTGTGATCCAAAAATGTCAGTAAAAAAGTGCGTACTTTGAAGAAAAGTCCAAAATATGAAAGGCGCCTTCGCTCTGTTTAAATTACTTTATGCTAGAGGCGAAGATAAACATAAATAATCCGGACATAAGCAGATATAATAAGTTACTTGCCTTTTTAAAGCGAAAGGGTGAAGGATATCGACAAAAAAAGTCTAAAATATTGACAAGAGACCACATCGACAAATTTCCGCAGAAACCCCGGATAAAATATATCTTATGCAAAAAGTGACCGCAATTTTTGGTGTATTTGGAGCCTGTTTTCAAGAAGAACTGTGTATTTTGACAATAAATAACATCAAAGATTTGGGAACATCACTAATTGTGCATATACCAGACACAAATCTAATGTGCAACGAACTTTTGTAATTAGTGGTACCTTGTATATGAACTATTATAAAAAATACATATACCATCGTCTAGTGACTATTAATCATTAAAGAGTTTTTATAAGATGCTTAAAGAATAAATGTGCCATAATTCCAGTTCGAATCAACACATTTGGTAAAATGCCTGCCTAAATGGCAAATTTGCCTGATTCCCATCCTTACACTGAACATTGTTTCCAACGTTTCTCAGCTGATTTGTTGGCAGACTCTGGTGCTAATTTTACTACAATTAAGAGACATGCTGGATGAAAGTCCAGTACAGTAGCAGTGGGTTAAATAGGAGACTCACTACAAGAGAAAAAGATAATTGCTGATCATTTGGTGGATGACATTGCTTCCTGCCCGTTTCTTATTCTTATTGTATTTTTAGTAATTGTACTTTTAATTAAATAAATAATTTATTTTGACTTATGTATTACGTTTCTAAATTTTTTTATCTGTGTTAAAAGTAAATTACTTTTAGCACTTTAGTGCTAAAAGCAATTACTTTTAACACCAGTGGTATAAAATGATAATTTAGACACTGACAGCATTATAAATCAAACTTTTACTGACGTTTATGGAAAACATATATTTTTAAGAATTAGGAAAAAGAATAATACCGTTTGCGTTTAATTCGGTGACGAGATTATGTAGGTATTTTAAGAGTTTCCTCCGAAAAAGAAACATAAATTTTTTTTAAAGTATGTGTCTTAAACTATTTAATGTTTTTTTATTAATACCTATTTTGTTTTGACAAATGCTTCTTATGCAGTACAGAAGCATTTAACATATTTATAATCATCTTTTTTTGTCATTGCATCTATTTACAAGTAGTATCATTAAATTGTCATTTATTTAGTAACAATTATGTTTAGAGTGTAATGTATTTATGACACTTAAAAAGTCAATAAAATAACTGCATATTTTATTAAACACTATTTTTAAATGCGGCCAAACAGCCAAATAAAACCAATAATTAAAAAGAAATGGTTGAAGTTTACCAGACCAAATAAATACATTAATATCAATGTACTAATTCGGACATTAATGCTATCGGCAAGGAACTGCGAACATGTGGCGTATAATTATGCTAATCTATTAGGGTTTAAATATCAGATAACATCGTTTAGTAATGCCGTAGCTCCACTAAGCATAAATTACAAGTGTTTTGGCGCTAAGCTTAGCTAGAATCTGTAAAGCAGACACACCAAGATACGTCATTTAGAACTTAAATTTTACTTAAGATCCAGGGCAAAAGTCAGGCAGGGATAAGGGGATTAACAAGAACTTAACTGTAGAATACATTAAATTTTTTAGTCAAAACCCTAAAAGAAAAAGGTAATCATAAACAATTCAAGTGTGGTAAAAAAGTTTTAAACATTATGTGTTAAAAAAAGCATCATACAGAGCGCCATCTAATTATCATTATATATTTTACCTAAAATTTGAAATTATTATTTATTAAATTATGTACAATGTTTTTTTGTTAAAACAAACTTACTAAATTTAATTTTTAGGCTTTTAACTTAAAATTATTTTTTTACAAACGTGTTAAAAAATTCTAGTGCCTTAAAGTAACATTTTAAAGCACTAGTGCAAGTGAAATGCCAAATTTTGAAAGGTGACGTTAACGTTTATTTATTTACTAAAATTTATATTAATTTTACTGGCCGCTTTATCAACCTCTTTAAATGGATCGATGCAACCAATACTTTTTCCTACATTTTTTTCATTTCAAGTTGATTTTAAGTAAAAGCCAAAGCTTACTCAAACTGACACGATGTATTAAATTTAAAGTAAATATACCGTAACAAATTAGCATCAACAACGGTTGTTAGAATTCATTAATAAATGCCAACTTCAATTATTTGTATTTACGATGCTATATAAAACTGTATTTTCCAATTTTTGAATAATTTTATTTTTAACTGCATTATTGCGTTTGAAAAAAAATATTGTATGATATTTATGTTAAAAGTACGTTTTAAGGGACTCATGTAAGTTGCAGAACTCGCTTCGCTCATTCGTGCCTTAAAACTGTACTTTTACACTTATATCAAAAAAAACTATTAAAGTAAATAATAAATGTTTTAGTTTGTGACTTTTTTTAAATGTATTTTTTTATTTTCGTTATCTTAAAACAATCAACAAAGGCTAAAAGCTTAACTTTACTTTATTAGAATCCCTGAGTCTTACGTTAAGAAAGAGGCAATTTGTTAACAAGATTTAACGGTTTGAAGGAAAATAAGACCTCTGGAGGTGACAGATTGTACAGTCTAGATACCCTAGGAATAAACGAGCAAACAAAAGTTTTGGATTCTCCAGATAAACTATAAAGTGGTACAATGTGTTGCTCTACTAAAAGCTGCTAAAAAAATAAATTGGCTTTTCCCTTACTATAATCAACAAAACTAGACATGGAAACAAAATGATAAGCAGAAATCTTTGTAGCCCGTAACTAAAAACATAAACAAACTATTCTGTACTTACAACAATCCTTGAAATTTATTATGTGTAGTATTGTCTTACTGCAAAGATGTGGCATGTAATTATACTTACCTATCAGAGCTTAAACACTTAAACAACACTTAGTAATACCACAACTCAGTATAAATTATTAATGTGGTGGCACTAACCAAACTCTGTACAGCTTCCACCTCAATATACGTCATTTCAAGCTAAATACAAACTTTGAGGTGAACTTGAGACCTAATTCATTTAAGCATAATTAGTTTGTACTTTGATTCCTAAAATTAAATTTAGTATATACAGAATGGCCGACTTTCTAAGTAGCTCAGAAGAAAAATTTAACAGAGAATTTTTTGCATAGTTTAAAAAGTACGGTTTTAAAACATTATATGTGTATAAATTTTTATACCTTACTTTAACCTGTAGTTTTTAAATATTAAATTATATAATATATTAAAAATGCTGATTTTTTTATATACGTTTTCAAAGAAAGTAAAATAAACACGTAAATAAGCCATTTTTTATAATGGATAAATAAATTAATCCTTTATCCATATTTAACACATTTTTAATTTGTTTATAAAGAAAGTGGAATTCTTTTGTCTTACCTTATAATATACTAAGATAACTTAACTGACTTGTTATTGTACCTGTTAATTCATACCCCATAAAGGGTTCAAAATCTACATCTTCTTAGTCAGTACGGCTTTAATAATAAAGCATATCCCGATAGTAAGACAAGGATCCGACATTTTGAATTGTAAAACTGGCAGCATCTTAAGAAAGCATGCATTTGAGCCTAGGGCAAAGAATCCGAACTGACTGCAAAATTAAAAATATTTAATTTATAGTTTTGGTAAAGGTACAACAAAAACAAAATAAAAATATCTTAATGTGCCGTAGAATTAAAAATTATAAAATTAATACTAAACAAATTTATGGCAGCGTCATACAATTCATAGCCCATCATAAGTGTAGAATAAGCACTCCAAATGATTTACGCAATCCTTTAAATATCCTATATCTTACAGTATTAAAACTATTAAATTTAATATTAAATTTTATTTCACTAAATACTCATATACGCATGTAGTTACTAAGGCATTATTAAGGTCAAGTTTATTGTTGGGTACAATTTGTCATTGTGTTTTAATGCTGTATTGTTTGGTTTTTCGTTTGAAACCTGTTATTATTAGGAAGTTATATGTAGAAAAATACATCAACTATTTTCATTAATAAATTGGTACGGCTAGCCGATGATAGAGTGTCAATGTTTATGTATAAATTTTACGTTTGTAACATATGATTGTGTTTGGACAATCATCATTAACTGCCGTCAACGACGGGCAGTTTTAATGATAAATAATTTATTTTATTGGCACAATTTTAATTGTTTGACAATTATTTAAAATTAATGAGTTAACTTATGTTAGTATATTTATGTTTTAACAATAAATAGCAAGATCGATACTGACATTTTCTCTGAAACACAGTAAATATGACTTTTCATGAAAATTTAAAGTGTTATTATTTCAGATTTTTAGACAAGCGTAAAAAACTATATTTTATTCCAAAATATTAATTTAAATTTACTACCGTTAACTCGATAACCGGAAGGTAAAAGGAAAAAATTAAATATTTATTCAAAATCAATACGAGTCCTAACCAAAATTTTCAAATAACAAATTACTGTTCGTAAATTATATGCTATATAATTTTTTTAATGTAAACAATACAAACAGTTTACTATTCCTGACGTCGATGGAATATTTTTGTTTAAATAAATAAACGATAAATTTGCGAAACAAAAAAAACTCATTTTATAAAACTTAAAAGCAATAGTGCACAGTTTATAAATCAGATCCTTATTAAACTTTTTTTTGATTAGATATAATAAAAAGGACTAATAAAATAAAAATACAAAAAAAAACAATACTTTAAATAATTTAAAAAGTAAATATCTATGAAATAATAATATTATTAATGATTTAAAACAATGAGTTTCATGACCTCCTATGTTGTGAGGAAAAAATGCGTATCATACACTTATAATTTGTGAGTTTTTCTACTAATTAAATACCAATTTATTTTTTGTCATAAAAAAAACAGTAAATAAATATATTTCTTTTTAACTAGTAAAGTTTAAACACTTAATGTTTGAAAAACATCAACCAAACAAAGGTAAAGCATTAGTTTTTTTAAGTAATTTAAGAACTGAACAGTTCTAAGAAAATTATAAAAGACCTCTTATTTTTTAAATAAATAAACGTTAATACATTTTGCCATTTGTTATATATTTATTACACGATTTTTTAATTTACAAATGACAATAATTAAATAGGTAAATATATCAACCATGCGGTAAATACAATATTAAGAGGATTAATACAGATCTTACCGCAAAGTATGTACTTTTATGTCCATGAACATGCTGGAAAGAAGTCTCATAACCTACTAATTTTAAAAATATACAGAACCCAAAGTTACGTTGAATTATTTGTGTTTATAAAATAAGCAAAATTTAAAAAACCTTTTATCTACCATTATAAATAGCTTAAAATGTAATTTAATAAGTTCTTTAAGTATACAAGTTCTTTCGAATTATATGTAAAACAAATGCTACTAAAATAAAATATATGTATAGTATAGACTTCTTTTACTTTTACTGCCTTTAAAAATACTATAAATAATTTTAAAAATAGTGCAAAGTTACTTTATTAATAAAATGACCAATTTAAAAATTTTGCTCTTCTGCATTGTTCGTTTTAAAATTAGGTTATAAATTGTATTATTAAATGCTTAAACATCTAATTAAAAAATTAGTTAACTAACTAAAAGTTTTGTTTTAGCAATCAGAATTTTCCATAGGGAACGTTCCTAAATTAATTAATTGTCTGTAGGTGTAATGATATAATTATAAGTAAATTTATTCATAGGGATGGAGGGTATAAAGAAATTAAATAAATGGGTAACGGTACATTAAGTTCTACTCCCAAATATTTACTTTTACCAAATTTTATAATTAAAACACCACAGTTGGTAACAAAGTAGAACATGTTTTTTGTATACAGGGTAACTTTATGTATATTGTGTGTGACAAATGAAGGTATACACCCATTTATACTATATACAACCTAAAGGGTGGCTAAACGAAAACGAGAGTAAGTCTTTTTAAGTGTTTTTCATCTTTTTTGAAAAACGCTCAGACGCATTTACCTATCCGCAACCCCTTGCAACCCCACAAACATTTTAATTCAGTGAATTTCGAAATACAGAGTGACCAGAAAAAGCAAAACATCCAATTTTTTGGTGCTTAAAATTATTTCAATAAAATGAAAGAATGCGTGTACTATAATTTAAAAAAATAATAAAAACATTTTTAGGCTGAATTTTGATCCCTAACTGCAAGGGCTTAACGTTCCAATACCCCCAAAATCTAAGAAGAAACGGGAGGCCAAGTAGTGCCTCGTTTTAAAGGTCTTTTATTTTTTTCCACGGTTATACTTACTTTAGCTTATTTGATACAGCAATTCTTGATATACAGGATGGTTCTACTGAATTTAAATTTTTAAAGTTAATTTATTAATTAAATTTATTTACAAAAGTAAAAGTTAAAGTAAATAATTTACTTCTGTTTCTACACTTAAACAAGACAATTAATTTAAGAAAGGTTGGAAATGGCTACTTTTAGCTTCTATGCAGTAATAAAGATTTAGTTTGATTCTTTCTGGCATATTTCGAAACATTTCAGAATTAATTTAAATATAGGTACGCGCAACTCTTTTAAAGACTTTGAATGACTGGCATACATCTTACTTTTTATGTGACCCTACAAAAAAATCGAGTGGTAAAAGATCTGGCGATTGAGAAGGCGATACCTTTTTTCTTCCTTAATAATAATATGGTATAAAAATCAGCTACTTATAATTTGGGCCCTAATAAATCAATTATTTTTTTCTTAAATCGAAGTTAATTCCATTACTTTTTTAATACCTTAATATATGCCAATTTTAATATCCAATTCTTATATTTTCAGAATAAGTTATATAAAAATAGTATATACCCTCTCACGCCTTCACAGAAAATCTAACATTTAAGATTATTATACTGATAAAATTCTTAATAAAAAAATCTATTCTGAGTAAATATAAATTTTATATTAAATTTTTTTTTTATTTACAGGATTTTTAAAATTAATGAAACACATTGTAAATTTTTTGAGACTACAAAACAGCAATTAATTTTTTTAAATACCTTTTTAACAATTTTATTTAAGTTATTTAATAAAATAGTTATCAAAAATAATTTTATTGCCCTTTATTTAATATTGAAAATATTTTCATATATAAAATATATCCTAATTTTATTATCTGTCAGCAGCTGTATTTCAAGAATTTAAATATGAAGCCGTATTCAGTATTTTGTTTTTAAATATTCGATGCATCGTGCTTAACAGCGTAATGTTTAAAAATTCAATATGAGCTAGATAGGTGTATTAGTGGGTGTTATGTGTGTGAATTTTAGGCACAATGACTAAATTAACAATTGACATTTAAAGCATTCTATTTTTATATCCTGGCTTTAATAAAATATAATAATATATTTTTAATATGATGGGTATTTTAAAAATAATAAGTCGTAAAGCTCATGCCCACCATCAAATGTGGGCACATTTTTATTTTAATTATAAAATAATACCCTTTTAATTTTAAAAGGTACTTTCATTTTATCTATATACTTTTTTATCTTGTTTTTATGTACCCCATAATTATAATATAAAGAAGGTTTATTTATTCAAAAATTTTCTGTAATGCTTTACCACTGGCCTCGTAAGATGATGTCGTCTTGTTTGACGGATTAAGGTTTAATATACAAGCTAAATAGGTTTTAAAAAATGTTTTTAAACAAATAATTTAAATAAATTAATAAGTAAAACCAGTTAATATGTATATTTTGCATTAAAATACATAAACATACTCAATTTTATTTTATGTTACACATTTTTTGGCCTACATACCTTATTTACTAATAAATGTCATAAGAGGTATATAAAATACTATTTTACAAAATGTGTTCGCCTTTTGGGTAACAATAGTAAAAAATGTGGTTTTTGGTTTTCAGCTAGTTCCATCTATCGGTTTAAGATATGAAAAAATAATTTCACGTTTCTGCTGATGCTGCTAGTAACCTAGCGAAATCAGTTAAACTGCATTTAACTCTCAACCCTGTCTCGATGTTTTTGTTAAATGACATAGTGGACAGATACAAACCTCGCAGTACAGAAAACCTACTTACAATGGACAATACTTTAAAAAAATTAAATCACTCAACGGAATAAAACAAGGGATCACACGTACTCTATGTAACCGTGCAGTAACCTTACGTAAGGATAAGGAATCACTGCGAAAAGAAATTAATAATATAGCTAGGGATCTTAGACAAAACGGTTACAATGAGAGACTGACTAAGGAAACACCCGACAAACATCAGAACAAGACAAATAACTCTAACTTAAACAAGACTTAACAAGTCCACAATTTATGACAACTCCAGAATCGCTAATAAGTATAACATAAAAATAGAATTTAAGTCTCAACCCCTCTTACAAGAATCTTTCTAAGACGGACAACAATCTTTCAAATAAAAACTATATTATCAAAATTCTTGTAAATGTGGTGAAGTACACAATGGGAAAAAACCACTTGAAATTATATACGGAAGGATGTAACATGCTAAGTCGGAAGTCAAAGCAAAAGTTAAAACAACATCGCATATAATGTTTTGACGCCAAAATTATTCATAAAAAACCCAGTAAAAGAAAAGAAAATTTAAGAAAGTTATAATAATTTTAAATAACCAGAATGTATTTAGCAAGCCTAGTATTTAATATCCATATATGATTTACTATACAAAAATTAATCAAAAATTTACGCAAAATTTAACGATATAATAAGAATTTAGGTCTTAATTTATGAAAATAATTTTTGACAAAAAAAGTACAGTTTAACTGTGTAATTTAAGTATTCTTAAAGTACTTTACTATTGCATAATGAATATATTAATATTAAGCCGTTTTAACAGGAATGAATACACTAAGTTTAACACGAAATATAGTAGAATTAGTTAGGTAAACGAAACCATGCCAAATACAAGTAATAAGTAATATAAGTTATACTAACATTCTATGGTAATATTTACATTATTTACAATTTAAATTGAAACATGCCCGCAAACAACAAGGTACGCCTGTAAAAGCTTTTGTATGTAAATTTGGGTATGTTGGATATAAACTACTACACATATTTTATACATATTTGCTGTAATTAAAGGGCTTTGGGTGCCCTTTAAATTAAAAAGTATATATTACAACCTGTTGAATGAAGTAAAATTATATTTTTTACCTTTGTTTAACCGAAAAAAAAGTTTGCTTACTTTCTTTTTTAGGTGTGTTTTCTTTGAGTGTGGTGAGTTAGTGGTAATATTTTTTTTTTTTTACTTTAAACAGCAATTTTTGGATCTCTGTAAATTTATCCAGTCAAGCGATAATCTATAGTTTATTAATATTTGATGTGAAAAGGGCTTCAGTCTAACATAAAAAATTATATCTAAGGTCTTTTACTACTCTTGGAATGACCTTCTCCAGCTCATCTGAAATTAAACAATAATCGATATTTAGAAAAATCTAACATACTACCCTGCGCCTTCAACACACCTGAAGTGTTATTTTAATCATTAAATGAGCCCAATGCCTAAAAAATGTTAATCCAATTAAATTTAAATTATTTTGAGAACTATTTATCACTGTTATACAGGGTGCCACAGATTCGAATGCATGAAGGGGGATCTCGGAAACCGTAAGAGATAAAGTCGGTTAAATTATGGTAAAGTTGTGCATTTGCGTAACTGACCATGTCCACTTTAGAAAGTTGCAAAATTACGAGCACTTCCGGAGATTTTTGGAAAAAACCGAAATTTGCCAATTTTGTTTTTATTTTTTTCTAACGTAATTTAAAGAGATATGAAAAAACAAAAGATACTTTTTCATGGCCACTTTTTAAGCTCTACAAAACAGCGTTGAATAATTTTTCGCACGACGTTTCGTTTTCGTTAAACCATCATCAACTTAATTTTTTTAAATAGGGACCTGGGTTTTTAACTTTATTAACCCAATTATGTATACCTAATTTTATTACAAATATGGAACGCCCCTATAAGAAATGATGTGCGTTCCTTGTCTAACTTATTTTCTCTTATGAAAAGTATGTTTTTTAACAGAAAAATATTAAGTGTTATACATCATTGTAATTGGGATTATAACTGCTTAAAAAATGCAATAAACAATTGAGCGTCGTATTTAAAAAAATTAAGTTGATGATGGTTTAACAAAAACGAAACGTCGTACGGAAAACCTCTCAACGCTGTTTTGTAGAGCTTAAAAAGTGAGCATAAGAAAGTGTCTTTTGTTTTTCCATATCTCTTTAAATAACGTCAGAAAAAAATAAAAACGAAATCGGCAAATTTCGGTTTTTTCCGGATATATCCGGAAGTACACGGAACACTTTGCAATAATTTAACCGACTTCGTATCTCTTACGATTTCTGAGATCCCCATGCATGCACTCGAATCTGTGGCACCCTGTATATCTCTAAAGGTCTTAACTCTATATCACCCAACAACTTGAATGGCTACAAACCAAAATCCAGGCTTACTGCCTCGATAAACACTCAGCTCGAACGCTTTTGCCAGGCAGCAGGACACTAATGCCCACAAAGCCTAATACGCATAAAATAAGAATGTTTTACAAAACCGTCTAAGGTCAGACGTGTTAAATAACCTTCTAAGAAAAGCTTAATGAAATGGTGTAAGAAACAAACTCAGTTGTGCTGTCACAAAATTAAGACCTTTGTTGCCCTAGATAGCTTTCAGCGAATTTGTTTAAATATTTAAAAAATATAACTTTATTAAATAATATAAACGTTTAATGAAATTCTAAAATTTATTTAACCTAGAAACAAATGATTACATGCTATACACATGACTTATCCTGAAGTAAAAAAACACAGATTCAGTTTTAATTTTTAGTTCAGTCTATGGGCTTCAAAGTTAAAATAATAAAATTAGTAAAATTTTGAGGCTTATATTACCTCAGTTACCGGAAGAAAAGGAACATAATATGGAAATGACAGGATGTGTTGCTTTAGTCAAATTGTTGTCTGCACAAATTAAAATACAATATATACAAAAATGTTACCACTATACACATATTTTACAATTAAATATCTTAAATTTTAGAGGGTAATTGTCTCGAAAGTTGCACCTTTCTGATTTTGACCAAATTTGGTAGACGGGGGTCTTTTGGGGCGCTGATTTCGAATCTAAAACATATTGTTTTTATTTTGATTTTTTGATTTTTACACTAAATTGACACACAATACTTTACAAACACCTATAAAAAACTTGTTTTTATATTTATTTTACACCTTTTTTTCATTTAATACTGTATACACTAGGAATTTTATAAACAAATATAACTGCTGCCTTTGAACTTAAAAGTTCGCAATTTATTGGAAAAAAGGTGTAAAATAAATTAAAATAAAAGGCTTAAAAAGGTGTTTAAAAAAAATGGTGTGCCACTTTAGTGTATAAATCAAGGATTGTGTACAAAAAGAAGGGGGAATATAGTGAAAGTGAGGTTAGTTTTACCTTTAACTTTAATGATAAATATTTTAAAAACGAAACGTTGCCGAAAAAATATTTTTTGAGATTCGTAATCAGCTCCCCACAAAACCCCCGAATACCAAATTTCGTCAAAATCGGAGACCAGGCAACTCTCGAGTCAATTACCTTTTAAAGTACCAAACTACCACTAAATTCTTCATTTTTAAAACAAATTAAACAATATATTTTTATATTAACTGTCAAAGTTTAAACTGATGTTTTCACTCTATTGATACGGTTTTTAGAAACAAATCCTTAAAAAGCCAAAATACCTCCCCAAGTATTACTTTACATAAATAAAATTATTACCGGTTTTTTAATTTACATAAGATTATTGCCAAAATTAAAATACTTAGTTTGTTATAATTCTAGAATAAACATTTATAGATGTCATTAAAAAAAACAGTTTTAATCCTTTTAAATATTTATTACCAGTATAACGGTATGCAAGCAACCACACTTTAGAGATAGGACAACCTATAGAGCGCCATCTATATAACAAGAATGAACATGTGCTTACTCTTAGAAAGGTAAAGAATATTTTTTAAATAAACAAAGTGTAAAAAAAAACAAAAAAACATATTTTTTTTACCTAGCTTTGTTAGTGTTAGTCGATTGTAGTTCGATAAAAGAATGATAAATACATTTTCTACAATCACAAAATGAACCAGGCTTGTTGTAAAATAGCTATAATCAAAAAATAAGGCAAAAAAGCTAGTTTTTTTTTGCATGGATTTTTTAAACCCTTAGATTTTTCTGAGGACCTTCATATTCGGCCAGATAAAACGTCATGCCTTTCGTTGAAATCCGTTGAATAGTTTTTGCACAATAATTTTTCAATGCAATTTCTTTAAAAAAATGACAATTTTGCAAATTGGGTAAAGTTTAGAATATTAAACCTAGACATTTAATTTTAATTTCATCTATACTAGAGATTTTAAGTTTTTAAACAATTTTAATTAATTTAAAACAAAATTAAAATTGAATGTATTGGGCACCCTTATCAATTGTTTAAAATTATAAGGAATTGCTGAGGGCAATAACTGTTTATAATAATTTTTGTTTAAACACATGAAAAAAATTTATTTTTTGTTCTAATAAGTAAACTATGAATAAAAATAAGATAATTATTTTATATAAACCATGTGCTGAAGTTAATATTTGTTATTATTTATATATTCGCCTTAAACGCCGATTAATTTGACAGCCTGTATCTTTTACATTTATATATTAAGGAAGGCATCTTTATGAGTACTTTTAAACCATATTTTCAATAAAATTTCTTATCCTTAATTTATGTGAAATAGTCAATTTTTTTATAAGCCAAAATATTTTTTATAACTTAAAAAAATTTCTAAGAATGCCCAAATAATCTAATATTTAATTAAAAAAAAAACATTTGAAAGCTTAAGGTGTTTAGTACATGCAAAAAAATAAACGTCCAAGCTTAATATCCTAAACTGAAAAACTGTCAATTTTTCTTAAACAAAATTGAATTGCAAAATTATTATGCAAAAACTACCAAACTAAACCTAACAAAATTTAACGTGATGCTTCACCATGATATGTAATTCTTTTTGGCCAAATATGGCGCTTCTCAGAAAAATCCGGGGGGTCCAAAAGAACACGAATACGCGTTTTCTGCCTTTATTGTTTGTTAATTGCCTTTTAGCAACAATCATAATGCATTTAGCGATTTTTAGGAAATCTAATAAAGAAACTTTTATTTTTTCACAATTTTTCTCTACGACCAATACTTACAAAGTTATAAGCGAATAAAGTGAAAAAAATATATTGTTTTTTATTTTTTTTTTCAATTTCTGGGAGGACGCATATCTCGATTCATATATCTTTTTGAAGGGTTTCCAGCAAAAAAGAGCCCGGCACCATGTACATCCAACCAAAAACTGAAAAGGCTTGATCTATTAGTTTATTAATTGCTGAGCCAAAAAATATATAAAACTATTTACTAAAAAACGTATCACCATATGTGTTTTTATATCTTAAAAAAAAAATTTGAGACTACCTCAAGCTAACTGAATTCTTTCTGCAGCCTTGTGTTCAGACCTGTTTTACATATTTTATTAAGAATTATTTTTTGAATAAAGAAAATAAAAAGTTACACCGAGATATTCTTCGCATAAATTTAAAGGAAATAAACACCTTTATAATAAAATAATAAGTAAATTCATTTAAAAAGACGAAGGGAGGAAAATAATTAACACAGAATAATTAAGTTACGCTAAATTAACTTTTACGCTATAATCTTGCAATCTTCTACTTCAATTTATTTCACTTCAGTTTGTTAATTTATGACCTGCATAAATAAAAAAAATGTCCCTAGTTTTTAAGTATTTACCATAATATTTAAGTTTGATATAAACACACAACTTCAAAGTTTTAAAAGCTCTTTCAGAATCTAGTAAAGAGCTTTCAATGCCGTGGGGTTTTGTGTTTGTATTAAACTTAAAAATATTTATTTTGTTGCTAGTTAAAAAAATTAAAAAATAAATTTGCTTTCATATTTTTGGGTAAATTTACTTATTTACTCTAGTAAACATAACTGCCGGTGTTTACTGCAAAGCATTCACGTCAGGATTAATCTTTACTGTTAGGCTAATAACAATTCTATGTGAGACCTATGTATAACTGCTAATCAATTTATGGTGAGGGTTTACCATATAACGTGTTCTTCGGAAAAAGGACTTAAGTGAGGCTAGCCGAAAGGTAAGGCCCACCGTTACAGGATAGAATTCACTAAACCCCATCCCCGCCTTTCAAGGCTGGGGGCTTGGTGTCAACTTATATCGGCACAGACCGCAAGGTCTGATGAGTCCAGGTATGGAGTAATCACGGAAAAGTTCCCCGAAGGAGAAACGATTATGGTAGCGTAGTAGCGTGTGTGTGTGCTTCAGTCCCTTGGTCCTCAGTTCGCTTGGCTTATAACGACGTGACGATGTCCTTTAATACTAAAGGACCTCCAGACTTCTTAGCTTCTTACCGACTGCAGAACTTCGCGGCGGAGGGGTGAGATGATGCGTAATTTATCTTATGTCTTAAGTTCTGGTAAGCCGATGTTTGGGGTTATTTTGATCCACAAAAACTGAGTTCTTTAGTAAAGACTAAGATTACAATAAAATTTATATTCCTTGAAGGTGTTAGACAATGTTACGCTTTTGATAACACTTAAATCTTGGAATTCCATTGTCGATTTTTTTCTTCAACAACCAAGGCTAGATATCCGAGATGTAAATTTTCTTTTTTCCGATAGGTTGAAATGATTTTTAATTTAGTCTTTAAACAATCGCTGAAAAAATATTGTTACTACTTTGGAAATTAATTGGCGATTAATGATCTCAACCCTTAATGGGCTGAATAGGCTTGATTATTAATCGCCCTTATTAACACCTTTGTTTGTTAAATAGCTATTAGGTAAGTTGGCCTTGATCAACCTTTTTTGACATCGAATGTTTGTAATGAATTTTTTTATGTATTTTCTAAATATCTTATAGGCATGGAATCAACAACAAATTTGAAAAAGATCCGTAGAATCAGAAACCAGTATAATATAAAAAACGATATTTAAATCCCAAAGTACTCAAAGAACTATTCTTTAGAAGACGAGACTAAACAACAAATTTAAATTTTCTATCTACCAAATTTTCGGTAATTGTAGTAATGTATATTTTAAGGAAACAAAATGACCACTTAAAATAAGAGTTAAAGAACATAAGAAAACCAAAATATATTTAAGAAGCCTAGTATTGACATTTCAAGTACCTGGCAGTCATTGATGAACCGTAAAAAATCAGTTAAACTTCAGTAAACAATAAACAGTAGGGAGAAGGTGGTAAGACGGCGTAGCAGTAAGACGTGGTACCCAACAAAATTCAGGGTTAAAACTAACAAATACAAAAAAAAGCACAAAAAAACAGCAACCAACCACCTCCTTTTACCAGGTTATGAACTCATTTCATCTTTTCGACCCCATGGCGGCGTTTGTGCTTACGTTCGCAACGACCTGGCTTGTGCTAGGGTTTCTAACCTCGAATCGGGTAGGCCTGATATTCTTTGGCTTAAACTTACTTGATCTTTTACCAAATTCATCTGTTGTATATACCGGTCCCCGTCTGACAATTCCCACAACGAGTTCTTTGATTTCCTTACAATAAAAATCGACAATATTATTTCCCAGTTTCCATTGGCCAAGTAATCTCCTTGGGGTTTTAATGGTTTGGGATATAACTCCCCCTTTACAAAACTGAAACAAGGCCCCGAACCGCGGCAAAATTCGCCAGCTCTCTGATTTCCTATCAATAGAACCACTTCCTGGTCCACCATATTCTACCCTAGACTTTCCAATTCCGAACACAAGATACGAACTCCCTTGGTCGCTCGGACCATGGTTTGGTCACCGTATCATACTCCACTCATTTGAGGAAACTGAAAGCATGTGCCACGAACCTGTCGGACACAATGGCCGACTGGATGTTGAGAGATTTCGCCAGCACCCTGGATCCACCTGTTTTTCTTGATCCTCCGAAATATAAAAATTACCGAAACAATTCAACTAGGCATTAACCTATATTCCCCACTAAAAAGAACCCATAATTCAAATCACAAACCGTGGTTTTCAAATCCTGTGACAAAGCCAGATTTTAAAAATTCAAGCCACAAAAAGCTCAACCCCAGTCCCGAAAATCGACAGGCTAGCATCGAAGCGAGAAATCATTATAATCAGACCATCTCAGAAGCAAAAGACCGTTTTAACAATCAAATAAAAGATAAAGTTCTCTTTTCTCAAATGGCAGTAAAGTTTCTGGTCCTTTGCCAAAAATTTTAGTCAGAACTTTTGACAACTTCACCCTAATCTCTGAAGAGGAATTGTCTCTACCTCAAAGGAAAAGCCGAACTATTTGCCAAACAATTTGCTCAATTCTACGCTTGATCCTCCTATTAATCTTCCTCTTCCAACAGTTGTCCCTGTTTCTCACAAAATGTCCGATATAATTTTTAAAGTCAAACAGATCAAGCGTATTTTTTCCTCTTAATACTAAAAATCGTCTAGGCTGGATGGTACCAGCAATCGTCTTAAAAAAATGTGCTCCCGGCTTGCACCCATCTTAACTCGCCTGTTTGAATCTCTACGACAAGGGCATTTTCCCGAGTTGGAAAGCTGCACGTGTGCAGCCTGTCCCCAAAAAGGATCCAAAAGTCTCCTTCTAACTATAGACCTATATCTCTTCTTTCAGTTGTTTGCAAAGTAATGGAAAAATGCATTAATTCCCAAATCTTAAAGTATCTGAAAACATAAGACTTACATGATAGACAATATGGATTCCGTCACAGTAGATCCACAGCTGATCTTCTTTCCTTTGTCTCAACAACTGGAACAAGTCCCGAGTTTCTTGGTGAATCCCAGATCTTCTCTTGAAACCAAAGCCGATCAGGTCTGGATGATGGGCTTCTTAACAAACTTCCTTCTTACTCTTCCACCTGCTTTGCTCTGGCTTTCCAGTTTCCTTTTTTAATCGACGTATTCTGTTAGGGGATGGTTTCCTCCAGCTTTACCAAATTAATGCTGGGGGCCCCAGGGCCGTGCTGGCACCCACGCTTTTCTTCCCATTAAGATCTTCCCTTTCCACAATCAATCCCTTCATAGTTTTGTGACGATAGACCCTCCACTCTAGTATTCAATTTCTTAAGCCACCGTGTAACTGATTTTGAAAACAAGGGAGGTCAATGCAGATATCTCTTTCACAAGACCTCAAACTTATCTTGGATTGGGGCGCCCAAATCTTGTTCAGTTTAATGCCTGAAAAACTTTCGCTGTCGCGAAAAAGTCGCAAATGCTCATCCCACATATGAGCGGCCAAGTTCTGCAGAACAAAGAGTCGTTTAATCTTGTCGGCGTTACTTTTGAGAATAACCTCAACGGCACAAATACATTTCATCCATAGCCTCGGCAGCTTCAAAAAGCTTGGATTCCTCTTCCGAGCCAGAAAATATTTTTTTTCTTCCAATCTGTAATTTTATGTATCCCAAATAGACCCTTTAGAATATTGTTCTCAGTCTGGGGAATGGCGTCCCCTACAACACTTAGCATTCTGGATTCCATTCAAAGAAGAGCCGTTGTCTTATTAATGATCCAAGCTCTCCGGTAGGTAGTTAGAGTTTCGGTTCGCCGCCCGGCGATCCGGGTTCGAATTTCCCCCCGCCGGGGAGACATATTTTTTATAGTAGTTATTTAAAATAACGTCCGTGGTGGCACTACCGCGTTGTCTAAAAGGTGCTATGAAATGCAATATTTGCATGTTTCAGTGCTTGGGCAGCGTTGAGGAACTGGGGCAAAAAAGATGGGGGAAAAACATCGAAAAACCCGGCACCACGGTACTTACTTAGGAGTATATATGTAATTGTATATGTCCATATATAGTATATATGTATATGAATCCTTCGTGAATTGTCACAAAGATAAAAAAGAAAGGCCCCCCCCGTCGAGCTGTAGGGTATCTGTCGCTTTTCTATAGGTATTTTCACGGCTTCGCTCAGAGGAATTGGCCAGTACAATCCTTCTCTGGCAGCTCCCCCAACAGTAGTGCAACTTTTATGCATCCTTTTACAGTTCAGTTAAAGAGGCCCCGAACTTCCCGCTTGTTCTTTTCATCCCAGAGTGTCAAGACTATGGAACCTGGCCCGCAGGTATTTCCTTCTCCTCCCAATATCCAAAAATTTAAGTCCCGTGTGAACAAACTCCCTCTCACCACACCGAAGACACCCACGGTACGTTAGTACTTAGGCATCAGCCTTCGTGGACTGTCCCAATTGATGCGCCGCCATACCACCTATCGGTCTCCCGGCTACTATTGTTTTCCATTGCCCCCGTGTCGAAATCATCCGAAAAAACTGTTTTAGTGCAAAGTGCTTATCATATTTCTTCTGGCTATGATACGTGACAGTGGTTTGTTAAATAGTGCTAGCTGGTTAAACGTGCCTGTCATTAGTGCTCTAAGGAACCTTTAATAAGGGAAACATGTTGTTTCTTTTGGAAAAGTAAAAGTTTTTTTGTTTGGATTATTATTAGGAAATGACTCGGTGGGACAAGATGGGCTAATGACTTCCCCCTTATAAACAAGAATTAGAAGTCGCTGCGCAGAAGAAAAAAGATGCTAAACAGAAAAAATTAGGGAAAAACAGAAAAAGAAAAGATAAATAAAAAAATCATCAAAGGTCTAATAGAAAAGATTCTTTCATTCAAAAGTATTTGTTATTTCCATTTAAGGTGGATATCGTGCTAAAATTGTGGAAAATGATTACATAATAGCTGTGCAGGAATATGATGATGACGAAGCCATTTACCTCTGCGAGTTGAGCTCGTGAAAATAATTATTGTACCCCATCTTACCAGCACCATGAGGCAAGACGGGGTAAAACAAAAACTTAAAGTTTCTAATGTCACCAAATGTTGGAAGAATAATAAATAATAGGCAATTTTAAACAAAATAAGATTGTCTTAGTTTAAAAGAATTGCTTTTATTAATTTTCAAACCTTAAGTACACCATCTTGTCGCCCTCTCCACTATATAAGTCGTAGCTTTTAGAGTAGTTTTTAGTTATTACTTAAAAACGGTTAAAGATACATCACTTACCCGAAAAGTAGGTAATAATTAACAAATAAAGACACTGAAAGTTTAAGATTCTGGTGTTATTAACATCCTAAAACAGAGTACCCCCAATTAACGTTATTTTTCTAACTTTAACTAAAGTGTGTGACAAATTTGTCTAAATCTTTTTAAAACTTAATTAAACATGCAAAAAGCTCTAAATCTTCCGAAATTTAATTAAATATATATATTCACACACTCTTAACTAATCGCTTGTTTGTTACTTAATATTAATTAAGTTCATCACACTCGTGTCACATGTCTGAAAAACAGTAAAGAGATTTTCCCCTAATTTTCAACGAAATATCGTCTTTGATATACATAATAAGGGTAAGAGATCGTGGCAAAATTACAGGGTTAAAAAGTTAATGTACCCTAGCGTAATTCTCTTGTGTTAAATATTTTGCGCCCTTCACTTCTGCTGATAAATAGGTTTAAATTATAGAGTTAGGCAGATACTTAGTCTAGGTAATTTTTTCTTAAAGCAAGTTTCCTTTATGCTGATAAGAAATTATTAAGCAAGAAATATACATTTAAATGTTTTCCTAAAGGTGTTAGACAATTTTCGAGTTTCAGTAACACTAAAATCTTGAATTTTGGTTGTCTTTATTTGTTATTTGGTACCCATCGTTAAACAGAACATAACAAAACACTCCAATTTAAACAAGACTCATCAGGACCAACTATGTAACGTTCATTTTTGTACATTACAATATAATGTACAAAAATCAGCTAATTCAAGTCAAGCACAATCTCTTTCCTTTATTTTATATCTTAAATATTACAATGATCCTTAATATTTATTTATGTCCAATTGCTTGAATGGTTTTCATACTATTTTTTTAAAAAAATACATTATAATGTTATTAAAATTTAAATACATGTATCAGTTATCAAAAAGTTCGCCTGGTATTCGAAATTGCCGGGGGAATATTGTTTATGTTGTTGATCGATAGCGATTATTTCTTACCTGCTGTCACTTTATAAACAATACTTCTTTTCTCACACACATAAAAAGTTACTAAAAATTGTTACATTTCTAGTTTTAATAATTAAACATGGCGACGAATAAAACAGTAATTCTAAGTTGATTACTGTATGAGATGATGCCGTTAGTGATCGAACAGCACAGAAGTGGTTTAAAAAATTTTCTTCGGGAGATCTCAGTTTGAGCGATGAAAAATTCCAGGAAAACGTGCCAAGAACTTGCAGAAATGTTCAATTTGAGTTCTGAAACTATTCGGTTGCATCTTCATCAACTAGGAAAGACGTGGAAGTTAAGAAAATGTGTCCCACATGAATTGACAAATGATAACAAATAAAGTCGTCTAACCATTTGTTCAGCAAACATTTCACGCAACGCTAATAAACAATTTCTTAATCGGTTATTAACCTGCGATGAAAATGGATCTTGTATTTGAATTCTGAGCACCGTATTTGCATGGTCAAAACAACACCGCATGTGACCTAAAGTAAAAATTATTTATAAGGAAATCTATTGAAAGGAAAAATAAATAAAAAGCTGCATTAATTTTAAACAACCCAAATGTTTTAAACAAGCCTAGTATCGATATTCCGAAAATCTGGCAGCCGTTATATAAGTGTAAAAAATAGTTGTTATTATTTGTGATTTTTTTTTTCTAAACATTTCTGTAGAATTTAATGGGTTGGTCAATTGCAAACATGTTTTGTTGAACACAAAGTGCAAGTGGTGTAAAATGGAGTTAATTAATTTAATTCTACAATATACGGAGTCCCGCTTAAGGTCATTTTTTACGAATTCTTTTATTTAGATGAAATAAGAGTTTAGCTTAGTACATTTACCTGTTTATGGTACCTAATTAGGAAAACATTACTATTAAAAGTAAATTTTTACTTTTAAAAAAAGTACAAGTACGTGTAAAACGAGTACCAACTTACAAAATGCAGTTTAACCATTTTGAAACCTATGGTTATTTCCAGTTAACTATTTTGTATTTGGGCCAAATTCCTTTTTTTAACAAAAGACCTATTAAAACCATTAAGATTTACGTGGTAGTTTTAGTAAATATAAAATTTTGCCCTAACAATTTAATATGTACAAAGATTTTCTAAATAAAAAACACATATCTTCTAAACTTATTCTGTGGTAACTTAAGTTTTACTTAACTCCTTGAACACCTGTATTAATCTAGAAACCGCTGTATAAAATATAAAACAAAAAAAACTTATAGTTTCGCTTGTATTGCATAAAAATGACATAACAAGCACTATTCATTAATCAACCCTTTAAAAGATATTTTAATTTTTCTTTTAACTTTTTTTTATTACAAAGAAGAAATAATTAATCACATCTGAAAATTCTATAATAGGCGATTAAAAAATTCTTTTTCCTAGCATATTGGATGGACATTTTAGATTAAAAAAGTAATTAATTTTAGAGGTCGGTGTTTCGCATAGAAAATTTTAAAAATAATGAAATAAAAATATATCTTGTTGTACAGGTAAGAAAATAATAATTGATCGTTAAATTTATTTTTTATTTACCGGTGTAACGGGTTTAAGTAAAAAAAAATACAACGGGATAAGAACCATTTGGATCGATACCAGTGGCGTAGCTGTATCAACTATACCAATACAAGGCCAGAAAATAAGGGGACCTCGACATAAGTAAATAGAATAATAAATTAATAGTAACACAGTTTAGAAAACAAATATATTTCTTATAACAAAAATATAACTCTACGTAATTATTACTAATATAATTTTCTACATGCGTTTCCAGCTACCTTTTCCCATTTTCAGTATTCCCTGAAAAACTATTCGGGTACTTTCAAAAAAAATCGTTAAAGGTCAAAAACAAAAAAATGCAATTGCCCGATACGCATCTATACACTCTATAAAAAAAAATATACCAAAATCCGCTGGCTCAAAACCGTAATACTTTTAAAATCTTGCTAATCAGGAATTTCAATAAAAATAGTCTGGATTCCCTTACATGTAGGGATTCTGGGTAAAAATGGTTTACGCGGCCCAAAAAGTTGGGAAAAACTTGGCTTGAAAAATTACAAACATCTTAAAAAAGAATAAACAATCGGTTAAAACAAATGGCAAAAATTTGAAACAGTCAAACACTAAACTTCATAAAATTAGCCAACAATTATCTCATTTATATCACCATGAAGAGAAAGAAAAAAATTTGCGAACATAATAATTAATCGGACCCCCCACAAAAAAAATAGTAATTTAAAGAATCGGGAAACCCCCCGTTTGTAAATTTTTTCAACATTCACACATCCTCTCAGAATGCCCACAACAGATGAATTTCGTCGCAAACACAAGCTTATGGGCCCTTTAAAAGAAACCTATTCCCCAAAGGTAAAGAAGGTATAGTTTTTTTAAAGGGCACTCCTTTCATTGAAGGGTAAACTAACATAGATATTATCTATCCAAAAAGTTCTTTTAATGTTAACAATGTATTTTTTCTTAAATTAATATTGTTATTGTGCCAATGACCATAGCAATCGAGACACGTTAAGTCTAAATTAAAAAAAAAATATTCCACAAATTACATTTTATAATTGACATATTAATAGAATCTCAGCCATATGATAAATAACATAAAAGTAATTTATAAGTTAATAAAAAAAATGTGTCGTTTTTGCTCCCGCAGATTAATACAGATGTTTCTAATATTTTAATATTTTAAGAGTTTTTTATGGTTGAAATTTTAACAATGTCAAAAAAAAATTTTCTTTCCAAAACCCTGGATGTCCTAACCAGATCACTTTATCCAGGGGCAGGATGGTGCGTTCTAGGAGTGCGTCATCCTCTTTAAGCTTGGCTCAAAAAATGTTTAACTTCTCTTTTACTGGTACATTTGTATACAAACTTTTCACATCAACACTTGCAAAAGTATCGTTTGGTCCTATTTCTACATTTTAAGAGATCTCAACAAAATGACTAAAAGTTTAACAAACAAGTGACTTACCTACTACATAACTTGTTTACGGGCAGAGGTGCATTTCTGTGGTAATTGCCCTTTAAAGGTTTACTGTTAGGGTGAAAATATTTTGGTTTCATCGGTCAGAAAGTTTTCTTGTATTTTATTAGAGCTCTGTAAATTTTATTGTCTATAAATATTGTTGAGTCCTAATCAAGAAATCCATAAATGACTGTATTTATGACTACAGTAGCATTTCCTTTGTCAGCTGAAAGAATCTTTATAAAAATATCATTTAAAGATTTTTAAGAGCTACTAATTTATTTTGACTGATATGGTGAGATTGCTTTATTTTGTTCTTCTGCATCTGGTCCCTTGAAGTAGTTCCGTTTCTACAAAACTAAAAAATCAATCCAAGATTTTAGTGTTATTTACTGCTTTGTATTGTTGTAAAATAATTAATTTAACGTTTCGCCAAAGATGTCACGCAACGTTATAGTTTCATAAACCCTTAAATTTAGAGCTTTTACTGTCTTAATTCGTTAATTAATACCCAACGTTTCGGTAAGTATGTATACCTTACCGTTTTTAAGTGATAACTTAAGAACTACTCTTAAGGGGCTCATGGGTTTAATCGGAAAAAACGGCCTACTTTCAACATTTTTTTTTTTTCATATGAAAAATAATATACTTTATTTAAACTTTTTATTGTCTTCAACATTCACGTTTGACAAAATTTTAAAAATTTTCAAAGAAAAATATCTAAAACTCCGCCATTGTGACGTCATTTCCGGTAACCCTTCGAAAAAAAAAGATCTGTCCGCGTTGACAGCAGAACTTATGACATATAAAGTGAAAAAATACGTGTTTTAGAAAAGACCATAAATTAGAACTTGGACCAAGAAAAAAAAGAAAGAAAATACAAATTTCTGTGAAATTTGCTCTACTTTTTTTTTTAATAGTTGTAATTGAAAAAAAAAATTCTTCCTTCAAGTTCTTGTAAATTGTATCTGGAAGACCAGTAAAATTTAAGAAAAAAATCGGTTAAGTAGTTTTCGAGAAATCTTAATAACCGACTTTGAACACAAAGTTTCGAGAAATACGCGTTTAAAATTTTGAGTGACAATAAAACTGAAAAAAAATTCAGTACCGTCGGCTAATTTAAAAAATTTTTAGCATTTTTAAGTAAAATTTTCAACGGACCTTAACCCCAAATTTAAAACCCCGTGATTCAACAAGTAAAACCAAACTGGTTTTAAAAACTTCTGATATACCTTTTGCGCGCTGAGCCTACCTGGCCTTAGTGGTGAATTCCCATGTTCCGGGGAAAATACTCGGACCGACTTAAAAAATTTTTAAATAAAATTTTAAAAAATTTTTTAGAAGTTAAAAAGAAAAAAAAAATGTTTTTTAAATGGGAAAACCCCTGCCCCCCTTTAAGGGTTACATGGGTTTTCCCTTTTCTATAAAATTTATTTTTTTTTTATCTTAAAATTTCCCAAAATCTCAATATTTTCCAAAATTTTAAATTAATCCGAAAAATAGTTTTGAGTAAGTCAAAATCGAGCCTCGGGCCAGCGGTTTGTCCTTTTTATATTCATTTCTTCACTCTCTGGGCAACTACTAGCGGAAGGAAGCTTTAAAACTTTTTTCCCAAAACCCAACGTTTAAAAAGTTAAAAACCAATTTTTTTTTATATAAACCCTTTTAAAAGCGTTTATCAGAAAATTGTTTTCAAAGTCGTTGGCAAAAAATTTTTCGAGAACTCTTAATCGATCTTTATAAATTTTCAAAAGGTTTTTTTGAGATACAATTTTTTCAAAAAAAGTTGCGAAATTTTTACCGAAATTGTCATTTTTTTTTAAAAAGTTCTGCCAAAAATCCCTTTTTTTTTTTTTTCTTCGTCTAAGTCCTAGTTTTTGGGCTTAATAAAAAACCATATTTTTTTTTCATTAAGATGATCCCGTAAAATCTTTTGCCAACGCGGATTTTTTCCGGGGGGGTCGCCGGAAAGACGTCAAATGGCAGAGTTTTAAAAATTTTTTTCAAAAATTTCAAAACTTCGTATTTTTAACACTCAAAATTTGGGTTAAAATTTCATTTTTTCATGAAAAATAAATTGTATAAAAGCATCTATACTATTGTTGTTACCAATTGCCATTTCCGTTAAGCAACGGGGCCAGATATTAAAAAATGTCAATAAAGGCCCAAAACTTGGTCTTTTTTTACAAATTTTACCTTCTCCGATTTTTTTTTTATTCCAGTGAGTTTCCCTGTGAACAATTTTGCTTTCAATCATTGTAGGGAAAATTATAATTGAAGAACCCTTATTGATTTTAATATCGGCAACTTTTGTAAACCCGGGGGAAAATCTTTGCTTTTTTAAACAAAAAATGAGTAAGTCCACCTTTAAGATTGGTTTCTTTAGTTGTCACTTAAAAAAGGTTAGAGATACATTCTCACGAAATCCAAAAAAAATAATTAACAAAAAAAGGGTTCAAGATTTTATAAAATTTAAAATTTAATATAAAAAAAGGTCTGATTTTTTATGTATTTTCCCACCTACCGTGCAGCAATGAGCAAAAACTCGTTAAAAGGAATACTTAAACCCCATAACTCTTCAACTAAAATAAAAAAATTTAAAACCAAAAAGCGGGCAGTTAATAAAAACAATTCAAGAAATTGTGGGGAATAACAGTGCAACAAACTAAAACAAGCTTTTTCTGACGGGGACAAGACAAAAAATCTCCAGTCGTGCTATTATTTAAAAATTGAAAAGGCTTTTACTTTCGAAAAATAGAAAGCGTTTGACGGCAATATTTCTTCAGAAATAAAAATTTATTTTAAAGAAAAAATTAAAGTGTTTATAAAAATTTTATTTTAGAAATTTCCGGTAAGTAAATCGTTTTTGGTTAATTTTTTTTTGTAACTTAAAATTTTTTTAAAAATTTCAGTAATATTAAAATACTTTTGTAGATTTTGCTTTTGATTAATTTTGGTACAGACCAAGCCTTATCCAGCAGAAAACAAAAAATTTTTGGATGTACCAGATAGCAGGTATAATTTTACTGGGAACTTTTTTGAAAATAAAATATATTTTTTTTAAAAGTCCAGGACATTTGTTAAAAAACAAAAAAAAAAAAAGAAAAATATTTTTTTAATTTAATTACCCATACAAAGAGAATAGTATATTATTTATGGTTTAAAAAATGATGTTTTTTTACAATTTGCAGTTGCGAGGGGGAGCGCAACCGGCAAAATGCTAAATTCCGGAAAAAATTGCCCCTTTTTTTCCCCAAACTAAGTCAAAATTAATACATTATTGTATTAATTTTATTGTATTACGCTTGTTGCAAAATCGTATAAAAATATTAAAGGTAAAAATTTAAAAATTAAAAAATAATTTCGTTTATTAAACGTCTTTTTGACAAAAAATTTTAGATATTTTGGATGCCCTCAGCAATCGTTTAAATTTATGAACACTACTGTATCATTTTAAAGAATGCCTTACTTATAATATGGACATTGACTTTCCATTATTTCTGTTATTTCATTGAGGAAGCGTAGAAGTATGAGGGTACGAAAGTTAAAATCACTATTATTTTTTATCTTAACGTTTTATGGCTAGATTACTACTTTAACAAATGTTTAATTTTTTTTATAAAAATAATGTTGTTATTAAAGAACTTTTACTTAACATCAACTATCTAAATACCTCTGATAATATTCCCTGAGATAATTGATATTTTAAATTTCAATTTATACCTAGTTTAATCAATAAAATCAATAAGCTTTTTGAAAATAGTTATAGTAAATTAGCCTTTTAATTCCAAAATTTAACAAATTCTTTAAGAAATTAAAACACCAACTTTCTTTTAAATTTTATTATATATTTATATATATATATATATATATATATATATATATATATATATATATATATATATATATATATATATATATATATATATATATATATATATATATATATATATATATATATATATATTCATGGTGAATTGTTCTATAGAATTTTTTATAAAATAAAGAAATAGAAACTGAACATTTATTGACAATTATTCTTTCAGATAACAAATGAAGATTAGAAATTTATTATGTTTTTAAAACTTTCTCAATACAATCAAGCATCTATAAAAGAACTGGTAAACTATCTTAAAAATACCTAAACTTTGGAAATATCAAGACCGTTTAGTAGAAATAAGAAATTTTGTTTGGAAAGTTTTGTTTAAAGTTTTGTTAAACTTTTCCCAATCACAAAATTAAATCACTACTTAATGAAAATTAAACTCCTTAGAAAACGGTCATTACTCATTTAGTTTTTAATTAGTACATTAGAAACTTTTGAATGGGTATTTATTATTTAGACATCCAGGATATGATTTTTAGAATAAACAGTAAATTTAGCAGGGAAAAAAGTCTCCTTGTTCATTAGCGTGGCACATGGGTAAAAGAGCAAAACAAAGTTTTAATGATTTATTTGTTGAAAAATGTGTTGTTTCCTAGCAGCTGTGCCACACCCCCTCTTATAAAAAATAAGTTTCTACTTATATTGTTGGGCAACAGACATCCTTTCAAATAAATTTAATTTTCCTGTGCAATTTACTTGAAAAATACCGTGATAATTTGTGGGAGTCAAAGTTTACGAAATGATAATAAAGTTTTTTCTAATAAACAAGTTTTGCATGTTTTATATTTTAGGATGCGTGAAATAGCTTAGTTTACATGGAAGTGCCGCGCTAACTATTAAAGAATCTTGAATTTTTTGGTACCAAGCTCCATACCAACACCAACCAACACACCACAATAAAGAGCATTACGAAGGTCAACTAATAGGCAGAGTAAAAGAGTAGAAGAAAAACAATTAGTGGAAAAAATTGAGGATTCATTGGATATATCCCTTACAAACGCCCTCAGTTAAAGAGGACAAACAGTTCCTTATAAGTTGACAGAATAAAAGACGTTTAAGATTTATGTAGGGCATACACTACCAATTAACTGCTTAAGAAAAATTGGCTGAAGATATACGTCAAAAAATGTAGGAGAATTTAATACGAAGTCTTCCAGAAAAATCCAAACTAATGGAAACTGTGACACTTTCATCTTTGAAAAGCAGTTTCTCTGCTTAAATCAAGGGTAAAACAAAAATGGAAAAAAGGGTCCTAAAAGGAAGTACCGCTAAGCGCATGGTCCGTCCCCACACCCAAAAGAAGGAAATTTTAATGACTTAAGTACGCTTCCGTCCAGATCATTTTTTTGCAAATATTTATCCCAAAAAAAAAAGTATAAATAATATAGTGTTATTTTACCCACTTTTGTGGGTTCGTTAAGCATCAGATATTATTTTAAACGTGTCGACGTCTGCGTTGCCCGTTGTTGCTATAATTTGCTTGTTGCTTACAATTTTATTCCTAAATAATCCAAAATTTTGGACATAGAGGATATATTTTTTGCTCTAAATATGCCTTTTAAATAACAAAATGTGATTTTATTCTAGATGTTGCCTTTAGAGGTATAAAATATTTGTAAAAGTAAGAAAACAATTTTTATCAGAATTAATGTGGCATATATGGCACCATTTCCCAGTATCCGAACAAAATGAAATTTTAGTGCGAATAATTTTTTTTTAGTTGATAAAACTTTACGGGGAAGGAAGGTGGCAGCTTAATTTAAAAATTGCAAAAGATGGGTCATATTACTGTATATTTTGTAGAAAATAGGGCAAATAATTTAATGTTTAAAATAAATATTATTTTGAAGTTAATTGCATACATGTAGTGATTATTTAGGGTAACAACTATAATTTAAAATAAATACTTTAGAATTGCTATCCGAACGGTAACTTTTACAAAACTGTCTGTTAAAAAGTTAATCGATTCACTAAAATATCGCTGACATTGGTATCGACGCCCATTTATTTGTAAACTAGCCGTCGACATAAATGGTATTTCAGTTTATTTGTTCAATTTTAAACTTGCCGATGGATGCTGTTTTATGGTTTTTGTTTTATATAGGGTGGATTTTACACTTATTCCCAAACTTATTTTTATTAGATACTGTATACACTCTTGATACGTCTGGGAATTGATCGTATAATGTGGTCTATATCGTCTATAGATCTTATTAAATCTAAATCATGTCCAAGAGCTGCCAGAGTATGAGAGGCGTGGTGTAAGTTTTATCATCTGCGATGTAGGAGATGTTTGATCGGACAAAAATCAGTCGAGTTAGGGGATCATGTCTTGCTACCAGATACTATTACATTTAAGGTGTCTAACTTTATATCAAACTTGTTGATTGCTTCTTTTACTACGTATTTTTTTGGTGATTGATCGACCCTTACGCATAAACAAACAAAAGGGAGATTTATCACTTTAAATCACTCTTTCTGACTTTCACGGGAGTCTGAAAAAATCAAAACCATATTTGTAATCTGCATAAAAAGTTGCTAAAATAATGTTTTTACAGAATTAAAAAATATCTTTAAACAAAAAAGTTGTAAAAGATTAAAAAAAAACGCAAGAAATTAAAGGACACGATTTAACAAGTAAACGGCGCAAAATAGCGAAAAGCGATTTTTACCAGTAAGTTTGGCTTAAAATTTGAAATTGGGAAAACGGAGGTCAGGATTTGTGTAAAACAGACAGAAACATAAGTTCCTATCAAAAGCGTCGAATTTGGCCCATCCTGTATATATCTGATAAGCTTCGGACATCTTATGAGAAATAGATAAACCTGTTGATAAAGAAAAATTAACAGGAGAATTAATAACGAAATTGGCAGCAAATTAATCAGCAAATAATAATATTCCTTGAAGGTTTCCACCGCTAACTAGGGTTAGTCTTGAGTAGTAGTCTCCAAATTATTTCTTATTATGTGTGTAAGGCAAGATGTAGATATTTTTATATGGTTTTTTATTATTTATATGTTGTGATAAAAAAATATTTTTAACGTTTTTACATTTTTTTAAACTTATTTTTGTTTTTTTAGTAGGTACCTAAAAAAATAAATTAAAAAGGTCTTGTCCCTGGCAGAACTCTTTCCTTAATATACAGATTCACATTCAAACACTATACCGTTTTATTTGCATAGAATGTGACTTTGATACTGCGAGGCTAATATCATCATCATTATCATCATCATCTTCAGTTTACATAAGAAAATCAGCCACTTGTGGCCAGATTAAAAATGTACACATTTTACGATTAATTTAAGATTTCACTGCGCAGACTTTTGATTTGTTGTCTGAGCAATGTCGTCAAATACAAACTTTGGATAACTTAATCTTTTATATGTTTAATGTAAGCAGAGATATATAGAGTAAAATATACTGGATTGCCTTTGGCCTGTTCTTTTTTTAATTTTATTTATATTAAAACAATAAACGGTTATAATAACATAATATGTTCTTTTATTTAATTTGCTAAAACTAATATATCATAAATGATTACAAAATGAGGCTTAATTAATTTAATCTCTTGTTTAAAATTCTGACTCTAAAGCGAAATGTATGGTCCGTTTATTTTCAAATATCTGCACCAATAACGTTCTAAATAAATAGCTAACTAGATGTAGACAAATAAAACTGTTTCATGCCAGGGTTAATCTATTCTATTTATTTTAGTTCTACGCCAATTTATTTTGTTTGTCGATTTTGGGTTTCTAAAATTATATGAAACTAGCCTTTGTCTAGTTTTGTTAAAGCTCTTAGCAGTATCTATGATATTTTAATTATATGGTTTCTGTTTAACCATTCTGTCAAATAAAAGGTGTCCAAAAACCTTGCAAAGTTACATTAAACCAAAATAACACAACAAAAAGCTGCTTTTTATTTTTTAAATGTTTGTTAACGATTTTTAGTGCGGTAGGTTTGAATAAAACAGTGTTACTTTAAAGTTTTTTATCATTTTACATTTAACATTAAATACAACCACGTTTTCGTAGAAGGTAATATACTAAGGGACATAGAAACCCGAACACCCAGTAAAAATTATTTTATTTCAGTAATATTATACAAAAATATCAGGATGGTCGTAGGAAGCAAATTATAAAAATATTATTTCAATTTCTTAAAGACAGATTAAGTTTATCAGTCGATTTGTTTAATAATGTGTTGATGCGCCATGGTGTTTTACACATTTATTAATGCGTTCAGGCATACTTCTAATTAGGAATCAATATCCTACTGGGGTTTCTTATTCCAGGCTACCTCAACCTCGTGTCGAAACGCAACCAGAGTTTGAGGTGGCTGTTGTAAATTGCTTAGTCTTCTACTGACCATGTCCCACACGTGTTCAATGGGGGACAAAGCGGGAGACTGTGGTGGCCATGGCAGCAAATAAATTTCAGCATGTTCAAAGTAGTCCAACGTTACTCTTGCCACATGTGGTCAGGCATTATCCTGTTGGAAAGTTGGGTTTTGGAGAGTCCTAAGATATGAAATTAAATGTGGCTCCACTATTTCTTCAATGTAACGATGATCGGTCATGATGCCCCTAATGAACACTAAAGGAGACCTAGAGCCGTAAGCAATGGCACATTACACCATATTCCCAACAGTACGATGAACATGCCTCCCAACAAAAAAACTGGGGATCACGGCGTTCTCCACGTCGCCTTCTTACTCATGCCCGACAATCGTGTATGGCTAAACAAAATTTAGGTTTCGTCGCTAAAGACCACTGTGTTTCATTCCTGGTCCTACACTAGTCGTTCTCTACTCCACTAAAGTCGATTGTTTCGATGCTCTCGAGTTAAAGGTAAGACCCAGTTACGACGAAATGAAAAAAGAGCAAAACCTTTTATTCGACGATAAACTGTTCGCAATCCAATTCGCCTTCCATGCTCTGTAAACCACTGGTTAAAAATTGCCCTGGTTGTGGAGAAATAATATCGCAAAGCTAGCAATCTTAGGCGGCGCTCTTAAAGAGGTGTTGTTCTGCAAGGTAGTCCTATGTCCCTGGCTCTTGGGGTTCGGCCTTCTTAAAGCCAGGCATGACAATATCTCACCACGGTATCTAAACTTCTCTGATTTCTAGCACCAATATCCCGGTAGGAAAGTCCAGCCTCGCTTAATCCAACTATTCCTCCTCGTTCAAACTCACCTAATTGGCGATAATTTTTATTTTATCCTACTCTGTGCATTATTAACACTTGCAAACAACGTTTACTAACACGATAATTGACAATCCTGATCATACCCATCTTTAATATTTTATTTATCAGCTATTACATATTTGAAAAAAAAATCGGATAAAAAAGAGATGCAAAAGCAATAAGGTAAAAAAAAATTATCATGTGTTGTTTTTGTAATGATAAACTTGTAAACAAAAGGTTATTAAAAACATTATTTTTACTGAGTGTTCGGATTTCTATGTCACTTAGTATACGAAAGAATCTCAAAAGCGTGGTCAATGTCCAGGAGTAAATATTAAAACATTTTAACAGAAAAAACATAATGATCGATTTAGGTAACTAAAAAAACTAAAATAAAATGCATATTAAAGCATGCTTTGAGTTACTTTTTTGTGTAAAATGTACAATAGAACGTGCGTGTAAACGACGTCTGACATGGAATTGACTGGAAATTGTACAAACAAATTTTTAAAGAATTGTAGGTCTGAAATGAGACAAAACATTTCAAATATTTTTAGCAAATTTAAAATGTTCATATTTGAGTTGCATTTTTCGTATTGTTGCTACAGACTCTTGTTCAGAAGTCTACGACAGTTTACTTTTGAAGAGTCAAATTAATTTTTATGTATGAATGATACATTACTTTATGGACTCGAGACATAAAGTTATTTTTTTTTGTCACAACGCTATTATGACTGACCTAAGTATTAAACCAATTTATATGTTACTAATATAGTTAGTGAATAAAATAAAAAAACGTTTGTTTCTAAAAAAATAGTGCATAAAATAAAGTTAAATGAGTATTCGAATAAAACTTAAAAAAAAAACATATTATTCAAATTAAAATGTTTTTATTTAAACAAGAAAATATAGTATTTCATTTAATAAATGCATTTCTATCATGTCCATCGTTCATATAGGTATAATGACTGACAAAAACAGTTACTCCTATTTACGCTTAAATGTATACCCTACAATATGTAAAAATGGACGTTTATTTTACCCTAATTTTTACTTATGTTTAAGTGCTGACAGAATTTAATGGGCGTGTACTGAGTTCAAAAATTTGCGCACCAGAATGTCTCGCACATTTTCGATAGAATATATGCGAGAGATAAAACGATATTGGAAGCCATAGTAAGCAGTTAATCTTATGTTGATTCATAAAGTCTACAATTAATCTGGAGACATGTTGTCTGTCGAAGTCTTATTAGGTACCTTAATATTTAAATTATTTAAAATTTAGTACAGTACGGCTTTTTTTTTACAAATACCCTGTATCCCTATAATTCTTTTTAAACCACTATAAGGGTATTAGGATAAATTAGTTTACCAGATAAATTATTTGGCAATATATCGCCTAAACAACACAAATATCCACACACCAAAAATAATTTTGTAAATGCAAAAACACGAAACAAAATTAATTGGGATATAAAACAAAATAAACAGATTGCGTTGCCATTTAAGGGCTTTATTAGTTTTCAAATTTAGTGTGCAGTTTGTTTAGTACAGTAGTTCTGCAAATATTTAAAAATAAACCGACAATACCGTTTTTGCCTTAGGATTTCATTTTAAAACACACACATTTAGTTAGATCTCAGTTCAGCAATTTAATGTTTATTTTTGTTTTATACAGAAATCTATCACGTATATTTACTTTTCCGATATTCAAAGACACATGTAGGAAGAAATTGGAAACATATTGAAAGCGCAAAAGTTTTTTTGTTTTTTTTTTTTTAAGCTAATATAATACGAAACGTGTTTCAAAGAAAAACATGATGGATGTCTGTGTGTATTTAGTTAATTATTTGTCTCACCTTAATATGATTTATGCCTCTGTATAAATTTTACTTATTCGCATTAAAAAACATAAAACAGAAGCTAGAATACTGTTTCCCTTTTTTATCTTTATGAGAGCTTACGAAGTCTTGTTTAAAGCTAAAATACCGTGGGTGCCGAATTTTTCCCCAGTGCTGTTAACGTTGTCCAAGTACTGAAACATGCACTTTTATAGACAACGTGGTAATGCCACCACGGACGTTATACATGTAACTAATACCTCTCAACCACCACCTAGTAATGTTTGTGTAGTGTCATTTAGACGGAACCTACAGTTTTATGTGGATTTTGAACCACAGCCAACAGCACATGGTGTTCATTGGCGGTCACTCATCTAGTTACTGCCGTGACCAGCGTTGTTTATCTTCGCTGATCTAACATAAAGCAGTGTTCAATTTTATTCGATTTTTGTAGTTTAACGTTAAAATGTGAAGTATAGACAAAATGCTTCTATTCCAAAAAAGGGGGCTGAGATTCGGCCGTCATCGGTGATATGGAATTTCCCAATTGCGATATGTTCAATCCATTCCCAATAGTTACAATCCATTACGGGCAGTCACCCTGGTGAATGCACAAGGACAAAAGAATAACATTTAAACGGTAATCTGCAAGTTTTATTTTATATTTTTAGGCATTTACCGATTATACAAATCATAGCGTATTTTTCTCTATATTAAGGAAGTGAATAATAGGTGATAATCATGCATGTAACCTGTTGTAGAAACACACTTTGCAACGTAAATGCTATTTTTCCATAGTTATGAGTACGTTAACATTCCTTCTAAATCAGACATTGAAATATTCTTGAAAACTCATCTTTACTAATCTATAAATAGCACACTAGAACGCCTAAACGTCGATATATTTTTGTGAACTTGTGATGACGTCTCAAGGCAGGGCCCTTAGGGCGACAAAATCGACGGCGCAAAAGGAAAAGGGAGACGGAAGAGAGAGGGAGAGTCGGGTAGCTTGACCGCGCCAACAGAAAGATAAGCTGTAGGATGATTTGAGTAAAACGGAAAGCATCATATTGGCTTAAAATCTCTCTAACATTTCAGGTGAGGCGCCGAAATGTTTTCTTAAATATCTGACGAAAAATTAACTGTTTTTCATGGTGATGTAATATCACTTTCTCCGTGTTAGTGCAATAAATTTGACTAGCACATCTATTTTTCTAACTAACTCAAATTGTAAGGTTTCGTACAAAGTGTATATTTCTTAGCTGGTAAAGCTACTCCAAATAATTCTCTGTGTCGATTTTAAATTGACATATTCTACATAAAGTTCAAAGGTAAGGTAATTTGTGATTTAAGATAAAGTAACGAGCTAAAGCAGGACAGGCTTTAGTTGAAATGGTGATTAGAAAAAGGTGATAGTAAATGGTATTGTGGTATTGTAATAGATAAGCTGGATAGACAAGGCAACATTTAAGCTTGTTAATAATATAGTTGGTCAATTGTACCGAGTGTCACAGAAGTAATAAGTGAAACCGGGTGTCCCAAAAACTAAATAAATGCTTAGTTTGACTTTAAACATTTTAACTTTTTTAGAGCTATAAAACAATTTCTAATTGTGTCGTAACGTTTATAGATTTACGGCCTATAGACTCCGGGGGGCGATTCGGGTTTTAGGTAAAATTTAATTAAATTTCTTTGCTGATTTTAAGTTAATTTTGCGCCGATTTTAAAAGTTAATTTTGTAACTTTTCTCCAACCTTTTGTAAAATTAATCCTTTGATAAATTTGTGAACATCAGGTATTATCATTAAATAATAAGTTACGGTTTAGATTTCCAAACTTTCGACAAATTGATTAAGGCTACCAGTGCCCATTAAAAGATTTATTTAAAACTTTTTTTTTATTTTTTAAAGTCAAATTTAAATTCAAAAAAATTGTTAACACTCATTTGAAATTGTATATTTGTAAATATTGATATGAATGCTGATACAATTCAGTGGCATATTACATTATTTATGTGGAGTAAAAATTGAGTAAATTATTTTTGTTAAAAAAAAGCTTGTTTACAATTACTTTTTTTGCTGTGTCTTGATTAGCAATAGTCATTTTACAGGGCGTCCAAACCTTAATTTGCACCAATTCATATTTAGCCGATAGCAGAGTTTGTCGGCAACTACTTATTGTGCAGAGGCGTAACGAATAACATTTGCCCTCTACTACCTTTGATAATCATGCCTGTTACTTCTGATAATCGTTGGTTCTACCTGGCGTGGTGGTTTGATTTTGCTAGTATAGAACCATGGCTACATATATGTATACTTAATCTTATGTCATAGAATGATTTTTACTATCAAACTTATGCGGGCAAATAATACGAAATTTAGTAGTAGCTCGTTAACAGAAGTGGAATGTGTTACTATATTTTTAAGGTGTGGTGTGGAATTGTTCTTATTCGCTGTATAATCTTTTAAATACAACTTAATGTTTCGTGATTATCTTAATATTTTTACCTGGCACGCGTTAATCAGACAACACAACTCCTCCACGGAATCGTTGTGTTTCCTGAGTAACCAGTTCGTGCCAGGTAAAAGTATTGTACGGTAATCACTAAACATTTTGTTGTATTACATTAAACAATATAATTGAAGTCTATTAAATTAATTCATAACCTTTACTTAAAACACAAAATCTTATTGTATAACAGGTTCCCAATTATGTCCTTATATTTTTTTCAATCGAAACTATTGATAGTATTGGTAATTGTTTTCGTTTTTTAACATTATTAATAAATAATAAGTGAAAGGTGGCTTAAAAATTAAAATAATAAGGAAGTTACTGAAAAACAAGGTTTAATAATAAAGCAAGATCAGTGAGATATTGCACTTAATATTATATCAAAAAATAAATATGTTTTTAAAGATTTTAAATTAAGTTAAACAAATAAGTTTTGGGATCTACTAAAAATGATCTGATTTACTATTAAACTTGAATCTCATGCGTTCTTAAACTAGATAAATAAAATACGTCGCTATCTGATCAAAACTTCTAAATGCGACCCGTTAACCCAATACTTCCAAATCCATATATAATCCATTTTAAACAGTTAAATATTTATGACCCCAAGACTTTTTCTCTATATCTCTCTATTGGATATGGGGGGCTTTTTGTTTGCAAAGCTATCAAATACTGAAACGCCAAGAAAAAACTCATATATTTCAGGAAAATTTAGAAGCATTGTAAATTGCAAATTTTAAAGAAAGAATTTTTAGTATCCGGGGTGAATTTTTAAAGTGTTACTCTATGATTTGTAGAAAACGTTTTCAAATATTTTCATTAAGTTTTAGTGACGTAGTAACTGCAGGGGGGTAAATTTTGAGTTCTTTTGGTATTTTTTTTTTGCCTTCTTTTAATGGGTGGGGAGTAACTTTGAAATTTTAAATAAAATAATGTATTTTTAATTTTAAAATACAAATAAACCTTAAAAAAACTTGGTCCTGGTAAAATTTTCGATTTATTTTTAAATTAATTAAACTATCTTTGATTCTACTTTCGTAGCAAGTAAAGCAGTTGTATTTTTTGTACAGAGATCTAAATTTTAACGTAAATTGGAATTTTGAAAAATAAAACATTCCGTTTGAAATCTCAAAGTTACTTTTCAGTTCTTAAAAGAAGGTACGTCACCAAAATTTTAAAAAAAAATATTTAAACTCGTTTCCGAAATCACATTAAATACCACACCCTGTAAAACGCGGGGTCTGATAAATAAAATTTTATACAAATTCAAAAAGTGTTTCTTAAATATTAAAGGAGACATTAAATTTGTCACCAAAAGCATTATAAAAATAGTTAAGGAAAGGGAAAACGTTAATTCGTGCAAATAATCCGAATTTTCTTGGACAACACTGTAAAAAATCTATTAATTAAAACTAATGCTACATCAAAGTATAGCATTTAAGGAATATAGGGTAAAATTTTCATAAAGAAATCTTAAAAAATAGGGCAATAGCTGCAATTGTTCGGAAGCGACTCGAAAAAAAGTAGAATTGTGGTGCCCCTTATATCTTCTTCTTCTTTCCTGGAAGTCGTCTTGATTAACTATTAGAGGCAGCGCAGCCTCATGGGCTTTTTGTGCCTAATATCCTATTATCTTTAATATTAATCCTCCCATTAGTCTTGTTCTTTCTACAAGTCTGTATAACCCGGAGACTGGTTGCTTGATATATTCCTGTGGGCTCATTTTCCGTTGCCCAAATAATGCCTGTCTTTTGTGATTCAATGCCTTACATTCGCACAGGATATGGTACGCTGTTTCTTCCCCCTCGTCGCACATTTTGCAACTTGGGTCCCCATTGTATGAGCCTATCTTGTGTAGGTGCCCTGTTAGCAACCGTATTGATATGCGAAGTATTTTCCTACTTTGTCTAAGTAGTTCTTCCTTCATTCTTTTGGATGGGCCTTTTATGAAGCTTTTTCCATGTCTAATTCTACTGAGGTTTTCCCAGTATTCCTCGTGTTTGTTTCGGATCCATTCCCTGGTTTGCCCTCGTGCTGTGGTTTTGGTCACTCCAAGGGCAGGTTCTGGCCGAAAGTATGATGTGGATGATCCCTGTATCGCTCCGCTTTTTCGTTGCCTTCTATCCCCGAATGTCCTGATACCCACAAGAGAGTTACTCTGTTGCGTTCTTACAGGACTTTCAGTTCTTTTTAGCATTCCCATGTCAGCTTGGACGTTACCTTGGGGTTTAATAGTGCCCCCAGTGACGCTTGGCTGTCTGTTATTATGCAGATCCGCTTGTTTTTATAAGCCCTCCTGTTATGTTCTTCTGCCCAGTGCAGTAAAGCATATATTTTCGTTTAAAATACAGAACTGAGTGTTCCTAGTGGAACGGAGAGTTGTGAATTCCTCATTACACTGTACACGCCCGCCCCAGTTTCCTGCTCGGTTTTGGAACCATATGTATACCAGATAATGTCTCCAACCGTGCCGGCCCCTCATATCTAGGTACTGGATCATATGAAATTACAAAACTCAAAATATTTCGTTCGTTTTTCGAAATTTCAATTTTTCACTTTTTGGGGACACTTTGAAGTAAAGAACTTTATTTTTACCAAAAAAAATCGGCTAATTTGTTACTGTAAAATAAAAAATAGTAATAGGTTTAAAAAAACTCCCCAGTGTTACCTCGAATTATGTACAAAAATAGTATTTAAAATTTTTAAAGGATCGGTGCAGTAGTTTTAAAGTTTTGAGGGGCATCAACTTTGAAAACGTGAGATGTAGGAAAAACGCTTTAAAGTATTGAACTTTACTGTTTTTATTTAATATATATAATTTTACTTCCTAAGTCCTAACAGTATGTGTGGCACCAGATCCTAAAAAACCTGTTTGCATACCAGAGGCTTAAAAAAAACGAACTATTTACAAAGTGTATTACGAGAATGGGAAGACACATTATTTATTAACCCTACTGAGAAATAAACTAAATCTTCCTGATAAACACTAATCTCCAGGAGGTTGGCGACCAAAAGAAACCAGTAAAAAGTTTTCTTTGCCTGTTCAACTTGACAAACTTACTTAACCAGACTCTGTACAACAAGTGATACAAGCTTAAAGCTTCTAGAACCCACCATTAATCTCCACTTATTGTTTTTATTTATTTACCAGTGAATCAATTAGTGTCCTATTCTTCGCAATAGATTTATCATTTTATGTTTCCATTTAATTAGGCTTATAAGTTTTCTTTTTAAACTAAAACTATTAGAAATATTAGAAAAATAAAGAACCAGGCAAATGCGAGAGTAAAACGATATATCACACTTTTCTAAATATCGGAGCGTTTGAAGTGGATTAATACCAGAAAACTTTAAAATGAATGGATTCTTGGAAGTAATATTTCCTAGGTGATATCTTAGCAAAGTTTAAATCAGTTTTTATAATGACAAACTGGGTCAATCTCCTAAAGAGTTTATTTTCGTTACTAAATCTTGTCCGTTTAAGAGTTAGTTTTCGTGGATTTTTGTAAAAGACAAAAAAGACATAATATAAAAAGTACTTAATAAAAAAAGGCATTTGACATATGTAATAATCAGCATAAAAAATTTGTTTAGAATAAAATATTAATTAACTTGTTTTACTTTTCTATCTTAATACTTTTATGCATATAGGCACAATCTACCATTTATAAGTAATAGCCTGCAAATAAAGTTTTTCCATTGGTGCTTGCTTATCGCAAGGAAGTTTTGTATACACATCGCTAATCGTGGATAACTTTTGACTCCAATAATTGCGCATCAGTGCAGGCGAGTATTGTTTGCCTGCCTCTTGTTAGAATGGCACCTATGTTTTCTCTATTTTTTTTATCTTCTGGATAGTCCCCGAAGGCTAATGTCTAAGTACTAGTAAAAGGTGAGAGGGAGTTTGTTCACACGGGACTTAAATATTTGGAGACTGGGAGGAAAAGGAAAAACTTCTGCGGATACCAGGCTCCATAGTCTGGACACTCTAGGAATGCATGAACGTAAAAAGCGGGAAGTTTGGAACCTCTCCGGGTGAACTGTTTCATAAAAGTTGCACTACGTGTTGCTTTGTTGGGAGCTGCCGGGGAAGGAATTATACTAGCCAACTCCTCTGAGCAAAAGCTGTAAAGAAACCTATAGAAGAGCGACAGATCCCCCACAGCTTGTCGGTGAGCAAGAGGAGGAAGCTTTTCTGTGAGCGTGATATAATTTATAAGACGAACAGCTCTTCTTTGAATGAAATCGAGAATGCTAAGATTGGTAGGAGATGCCATTCCCCAGACATAAGAACAATATTCTAAAGAGGGTTTAATTTGGGATATATACAGAGTAAACAGGTTAGAAGAAAAGAAATAATTTCTTGCTCAAAAGAGGAATCCAAGACAAGGTTAAATGACTCTTGTTTGACAGCGAACATGACTGTGACGTGAAGCTATTAACCTGAACAAAATTTTTGGCACCTTCATCCAATTTAAGTTAAAGGTCTTGTGAGAGAGACCTCGGATTTGACCTACGCTTGGTTTCCATATTAGGCTTATTGACTAAAATTCAATATAAGAGTGGATGGTACTATGTCTAGTTTATAGACTACCTAATAGTATACAAAGTATCTAAATATCTGGTTACTTTAATGGAAAATCATCTTTTTACTACAATAGCTCTCAATATTAGTTGGCTAATTCTGGGCAATTCTAGTTAAAAAGAGCAACCAGACATTTGGATAGAACTAACCAGAACAAAGCAGACATTTATACAGTGTGTCCCAAATTGGTGGGGAATGTATGGGGATCTTGGAAACCACGTTAGATAGAAAATCGGTTATATGGGGAAAGTTTTGGACAATTATGTTAGTAAGCTAATCCCGTTTACTACATGGTTTTATCTATTTAGGTTTTTGAGAAATTTTGAAACTACCTTAAACATGCATTTTCGTAAATCGGCCATATTTTTTTTATAAGTAAAAATTTTTCAAATCTGTAAAAACTTCTTCAAAGCAACTTTTTTTGTAGAATTTGACTGAGTAGTCAATTTTGATTTTCTACGTTTCGGGTTTTTAGAATCATCATCAACTTTATTTTTTCATATAGACGCCATATTGAATTTTTACGCAGCCAAATAGTGCTTTTTATTCTGATTTTTAACAATGTATAACATGTTATAACTTAAGAGTTTATAACCTTATTTATTTCAAAAAACAAATATTTTCTCAGTTGGTCTTGATTCCGGCCAACGTCATTTTTTTTGTAAACCATAAAATATTAGTAATTGGCGAAATAGATAAGCTAAACAATTATTTTACAGAAATGGGTTTCGCGAACATAGCTATAACGTTAATACGTGTTACAAGAAAATGTAATGGCGCCCATATGAAAAAGTAAAGTTGATGAATCATCAACTTTACTTTTTTATATGGGCGCCATATTGGATTTTTTTGCAGCCAAATAGTGCTTTTTATTCCTATTTCAACAATGTATAACATGTTATAGTTTAGGAGTTTATAACCTCACCCACTTCAAAAAACAAATATTTCCTCAGTTGGCCTTGATTCCGGCAAATGTCATCTAGAGTCATTATCAAGTTAGCTCGGGTACGTTATTACAATTTTTTCAACTTTGTGAAATGGTTAACTATTTAAAGAAATACTTAATATTTTGCAACGTTATTGCCAAAGCAATAGAAATGTTAATATAGCTGCGCAAACGTATTTCGACAATTTTCCTGCAAGGCAGCATCCTAAACTAACATATTTTCGAAAACTGGTTACAAATTTGCTTAAATTCGAAAGTTTTAAAAAACCACGACCTAAGAAGTTAACCAACATTTAAAAAAACAACATCTTCAGCCAGGGATGTTGATAGAGAATTCCACATACCTAAGTCAACCATTCATAGGGTAGTTAGGACTATTTAAAAAATATCGTTAATATGTTGAGAAATATGGACAATATTTTGAATTTGAGGTCATTATTTTACATCTTCATTTTAGTGGGAATATTAGTTTAGCCACTTTTCATTGTTTTTGTTTTCACTTGTTTCAATTAACTTGTTACGTGTAGTTTTGTTGTAACACGGTATTAACGTTATAGCTATGTTCGCGAACCCATTTCTGTAAAATACCTGCTCAGCTTATCTATTTTGCCAATTACTAATATTTTATTGTTTACAAAAAAAAATTACGTTCGCGGGAATCAAGGCCAACTGAGAAAATATTTGTTTTTTGAAATAAATAAGGTTATAAACTCTTAAAAATATATATATATATATATATATATATATATATATATATATATATATATATATATATATATATATATATATATATATATATATATATATATATATATATATATATATATATATATATATAACATGTTATACATTGTTGAAATCAGAATAAAAAGCACTATTTGGCTGCGTAAAAATCCAATATGGTGTTCATATGAAAAAATAAAGTTAAAGCATATTCTACGAAAAAAGTTGCTTTGAAGAAGTTTTTACAGATTTGAAAAATTTTCACTCATAAAAAAAATATGGCCGATTTTCGAAAATGCATGTTTCAGGTTTTTTCAAAATTTATCAAAAACCTAAATAGATAAAACCATGTAGTAAACGGAATTAGCTTACTAACATAATTGTCCAAAACTTTCCCCATTTAACCGATTTTCTATCTATCGTGGTTTCCAAGTTCCCCATACATTCCCCACCAATTTGGGACACACTGTATAGTCTGTCTAATATCCAGCTAGTCTATGTGTCGCCGAGAGACTTTGGTGAATACAAAAAAGGGCCTATTTTTAACAGTTTGATTGTTGATTAATTAACCTTTTAAAAGACACGCACAAAAAACCCAAAATGCATCACCTTTGACTTATAGAAGGTCTTCGCTGAGAGTGCCCCCTTTTTTTTCCTTTTTCTTTGGCTGCGTGGTTTTGATGACCCGATGTCCCGGTGTTCGGGGCACAACAATGGGGGATAACGATGATATTCACAAAAAAGCAGTAGCCGATGGGCTGTAATTATTAATTATTGTTTTTTACACAACGGCCGTTGGCGTGGACCGTTGCCGAACTTTTTTGGGGTCGTAGCTCTCGGTCAAAGCGCAGGATCAGGTGGATATGCACCGGAACCTTGTGCGTATGGAAATTAGCGCGCATATTTAAATTCGAAGAAATCGTTTTTAAATTTTGGAGAATTAATAAACAAAATAAAATAAAATATAACGCTTGGAAACGAGTGAGTTTCAACACTATGAAAAGTTTATTTTTAGAAAAAAAAAACAAGTATCTAAAAGTGCGTTTTACAATACAGTATGAAATAAATATTTTAAGGAAGAACAACGTTAAGTTAAGTAGTTATTTTTAATACATTTTAGTCCCGAAGAAAGTGTACAGATACACTAAAAGTTTAAATAATTATTATCGGTAAACGAATTATTTATTAAACTTTAGCTAGTTTAACTGTTAATCTCTCTGCTAATTTTGTTTAAACAACTTAGCCATTCTCTAAAATATTGTTTTTTTTTACTGCTTTTTAGCCTGCTAATTACAATTCAATTATTATGCCAAATTTTAATCTGCCCTCAATTAGCAATGTGTTAACCCAAAACCCGTTTTTTTAAAAATTTTTAAATTTTAAAATTTTCATATTTGCAAGTTAAATTTTTCGAAAAAAATTTAAAAGGGGGTGGTGCTTTTTTTTTAAAAAACACTGTGTATTTTTTCATATTTTTTGGAATTTTTTTTTTTAACTACCCTTAAAAAATTTTTCCCCAGTAATTTCAGAAAAAAAAAAAAAAAATTTTAAAAAAAAGTTTTGAAATTTAAAAAAGATTTTAAAAATTTAAATAAAAATTTTAAGGGGGCAAAAGGGTTTTAATTGTTTTTATTTTTTTAAAATTTAAAAAATTTTTTAAAAAAATTTTAAAAATTAAATTTTTTTTTTTTTAAAAATTTTAAACCCCTTTTTTTATTTTTAAAAATGTGTAAATTAAAAAAAAAACATTTTTCAATTTTTATCAAATTCCTAACAAAAAGTTATTCGTTGAAAACTATTTTTGCATGTATTTTAATAGTAATCCCCCTTTAATAAAAATGATAGGTGGCTATGAAAAACAATTTATTGACATTAGAGACCTAACAACGTTAATTATTACCTAAAAATTTGGCTAATTACAAAAAATGTTAAAAGTATCAAAAATTAAAAATTAGGTTTATTTAAAAAAGGTTTTTTTAAAATTAATTTTATTTAATTAATAAATAATATTTATTTACTGAATTTTATAATATGTCAAACTAAATTTTGTAAGTAAAATAAATTCCAATGTCAATAAATTGTTTTTCATAGCCACCTATCATTTTTATTCAAGTTATTGTATTAAATAGAGGGCAAAAATGATTTTCAACGAATAATTTAATGTGTTAGGAATTTCGATAGGTTATAATTAGAAAAATGTTTTTTTTTAATTCTACATCTAACGACCTAAAATATACAGGCTCGTATTTAAAATAAGAAAATAAAGTGCTTTCAAATTTGAAGAGTTTGACACTAAATTTTGGAACCCGTACAGTTCGAATTAACCAAACATGACATGCATGATATAACCCTTAATTAATAAGTTCCTTGTTTAATTCTATTAATCGAGGTATTTTTATTCATTTTTTAAATCAATGGTAAAACAGTTTTTTATATATTTTTTTTTTCTAAAATTACTTAACCGATGGACAAAATTTAGAAAGATAGTTGACTACAAGAGGTACCTTAAAAAAAAAAATTTAATTGTTTCATTTAAAAAAATGCACCATCGTGACGTCACACTTTTGCGACACCCGTATAACAAAAAATTATTTTTTTTGAAAGAAACCGTATTAAAAGGTAACGTCTAAAATATGAAAATTTTACAGTGAATAATAAAATGAGTTTACAAAGAGGGAGGTGAGCTGCAGGACCCTGTATAAAATGTACCTGCGATTAGCAGGCACTCATGGGGGAACGTTATTTGTAGACTTATTGCGAATAAATACTAGATAGTGTTTATATGAGTCCCGTATATACTTTTGTTTAGAAATTATTTAGAAGACTAACTGGACTTAAAAACTAATAAATAATAAATTATTAAAGCCTATAAGTTTGAGTTAAATTAAAATACTTCCCATAAAAATAAATATTACCATCATCAAACAAGGAAACAAGCAAACATTTTTTTGGTGTCTGGAGAAAATGTTGCTTATTAAAAGGACAGTAAATGAAAACCAGCTGTTATTTATAATAAACATTTAACTCCTTGCTAAAGTAGTTTTTTTCGTTTTGGTGCAAGCTTACAAAGGCTTGTATAACGACCAAATACTAGATACTGTGGGTGCCGGATTGTTAGATATTTAACCCATCTTTCTCTAGTTCTGTTTACATTGTCCAAGTACTAAAACATAATATAGTAAAGAATTCGATTCCTACCCAGCTCTGATTGTTACTAATGTGTAATGACCTTTTCTTTTGACAAAAAAACAAAACAAAAATCTCCGGATACAAAGCCAACTAAAGAGATATATTTTTTTAATAAATGATGTTTCTAGCTTTTATAGTACAACGTGTTATATATTTTTTCCTACGAGCGTGCGGAAAAGTCCACTTTTCCGCACGCATTTGAGTGCGCAAAGTTGCACTGTGAACTTTTCTGCACGCCGTGCGGAAAAGTAAAACTACTTCTAAAATCTTACATAACAAGATTTATATGTATTTTAGTAATTGTAGGCTATTTCATGCAATATACGAAGCCATTGCAAGTTTTATTTATTTTTTTTTGTTTGTTACTTCGTAATTTTCAATATTTCAACTAAAACACAAAAAAACATTTTTTAATTACCCTGTATAATAATAAAAATAATTATGGCAAGTCAACAAAATATTAATCTTGGTATTTTATCACATTCAGATTTTTTCTTCGTTTCATATGAAAAAGCAATTGCAATAAATGAATTTCAATACAAATGCTTTTTTAAGAAAAGGATTATAGTATCTTTTTTAATTAAATAAAAATCCAAACAAAATAATTATTTAAAATGAGTAGTTCCGATGGGAGCTATAGATTAATCCCGAGCAGCAAATATCGTAAATTGAATTATAAACCTAATACTTTATACAAAGTAAGACAAAAAATCACAACTTTGTCCCAACTTTTATCTATAGATCCAATAGTTTTTTATACATCCTAACATATTTGACTATATTATTTTTCAAAGAGGGTGAATTTTTAAAAATTATTATCACTAAATATTATAATTTTGATTTTGATCATAAAAACAACTTTATTAAATCCGAATCAAAAGAAATTAACGCATCACAACCTACTCGTATCATGAATATTTTGTATTTGTTCAGTGGTTTGCCCACTATCTTATTTTATTATATTCACATGCAATCGATAAATAAAATATTAAAAACCAGATATCGAAGTGGCAATAATTTAGTAAATTAATGAAAATTTTGTGATACAAGTAAATAATAAATTATAACAATAAATAAATATACGTATTGTTATCTAAATTTGTCTGTGTATCCGCAAACATAAAATAAAATGCATTGACCCGCAAAATTAAAATAAATGTATTGCATTCGCGTTAAAAGCTATACATTTATTTTGACTTTAGTGCTCAATTAATTTAGTGGATTAGCCTTCAGGATATTTGAAAATACATTAACCACTCATTCATATAAATTTAAATAATGCAATTATGAGTATATGAGTTATGTTTCTAAAATCGATAAAGTGCAAATATCAAATTATTTACAAAATGTGGAGACTCATATCCAAAGAGATTGTGTAAAAAAGTTTAATTTAAAAAATGGTATTGAATGAAATTATATTAAAAAAAATAGGGAACCCAAAACATCCATTTTTTTTTTAATTACTTAAGTTTTAATTCTGAAGATTTAACTGTTTTCCATTGTTGTTGGAAAAATTTAACGATTTCTTTTCTTTGACGTTAACAATTAAATATTAAAAGGGTTAGGATAGTCAAGACACCTTAATTTTAAACCATACATTAAAGATATGAGGGTCATACTTTTGTAGAGTGCAATACTTAAATTACATCTTTCTTTTGATAAACATTAAATCTTTAAATGCATTGCATCTTTAAAAAATGTTAATATTATTTCTGACATTTTTAATGGTCATTTTAATTTGACAGCTGCAATTTTTTATACCTGTTGTTCGTTATTGGTTGTTTTCATTATGTTTAGTGTAATTTTTAACAGTGTAATATTTTTGGCAGATTTCGCTACAAAAATATGACGTATTATGTAAGTTAAAATTATTTTGTTTAGAATATTAATTTATTAAAATAAATTCCCTTAGTTTCTCCTTATTCCGATGGCCATTGTGAATTGTTCCAAGGGCACTGAAATCATCCATTTCACATTTTGCTTGCATCCTGTGTTAAAATAGAAGAAAGGAACTTTACAAGGGCAGAATAAAATCAACTTCAAAAGCATTTGGTTGGTGACAGAGACAGGTACACCATTAGCATAGTTACGTTGTATTGTTGTTAACGTAAAATGTGTAAAACAAGGATCCATGTTTTTATACGACATGTTACGGGACATTTGTTAAATCGACTTTTAAAGCATTTAGTTTTTAAACAAGACAGTTAGTAATAATAAGGATAGTTACGTTGCATTTTTGTTACCAAAGACACGTTTGTAATCCTAATTGCCAATAAAAAAGTGTGAAACGAAGATCCGTGTATGCTAATGGACTGACGACTAATCAATTTCAAATACTAATTCTTTAAAAGTCGAATATAGTATTGTAAAATAATGAAAAGTCTAAAATTAGCTGGAAAAATTATTTTAATACAGGATACAAGAAGAGTGCAAAATGGATGATTCCAGCGCCCTCAGTACACTTCACAATGGCCATCGGAATGGGGAAAAACTAAGGTAATTTATTATAATAAATTATTAACCTAAATAGCATAATTTTAACTTCCTTCATTTCTTTCAATTTTGATTTTACTAAAATCCAATTTTTATGAATTTTTATTGATCGGCCCAGACTAAAAGTAATTCTTAATGGGGACAAAATTACGGTTTAATATAATTAGACACTTTAAAATACTTATTAATTATTAAAACTAAAACCTTTTTAACTAAGTAAAAGTATGCCCAACATTATTCCAGACAGAAAAAGTTATTTTTAGACTAACATTAAAAAGTTCCTCAGGAAAATAAAATATATTTTAAGTCAATATTAATAATTTAGTTTGTTATTTTCTTTGACAAATTATATCGGGAAATTTCTTTTTGAGCTTTATTTTCTTTACAAAATCAAACATTCAAAAACAGCCAATTTAGACATAAGCTAATCATATTTAAAATAAATGAATCAGTGTTATTTCCGTTTTGAAACACTGGTTTTATTAGTGACACAGTTAAACAAATACCACTGTGTATGCTTTACGTAACACTGTAAACTTTCTAATGTAAACTAATATAGTAAAAGTAGCAATCACTAACATTAAAAAATTGAATGTCATTAAAAGCTTTACTTATTTTTGATCCTAGAAGTTATTTACCGGAAAAAATTATAAATATTAAAATGCAAAATATACAAAGCAAGATATTTATATCCTGTAAGATCGTAACCAAAAAGGCATGTGCGAGCTTGGAAAATGTCTACCAAATTCTACATACAAACCGATATACTTCCAAATTAAACACATTTCATACCTTTTCAACAAACTTTATTTATTAAATAAACATTACACACTGGTCGAGCTGGTGCCTGTGCCATACTCTGAAAAGAGTATGGCACAGTAAAAGACATATAGAAGGGAATGGATCCGAAACAAACACAAGGAATACTGGGAGAACCTCCGTAGAATAAGACATGGAAAGGGCTTCATAAGGGGCCCATTCAAAAGAACGAAGGAAGAACTACTCAGACAAAGCAGGAAAAGACTTCGCATAACAGTACAGGTGCTAACAGAGCACGATAACCTAAGAGGACACCTAGACAAGATAGGCTTATACAATGGGGACCCAAGTTGCAGAATGTGCGACGAGGGGGAAGAAGCAGCCTACCACATACTGTGTGAATGTGAAGCGTTAAATCACAAAAGACAGGCATTATTTGGGCAACCAAAAATGAGCCCACAAGAATATATCAACCAACCTGTCTCGGGGTTATACAGACTTGTAGAAAGAACAAGACTAATGGGAGGATTGGTATAAAAGACAATGGGAGATTAGGCACAAAAAGCCCAAGAGGCTGCGCTGCCTCCGGTAGTGAAAGACGGCTCCCAGGAAGAAGAAGAAGAAGACATATTGTTAATAAATGTCATATTACTAATAATTATCTTATTTATAAATAGTTATTACGCTGTGTTATTAGCCTCGGCCAACGCCTCGTTTAATAATATTGACGGCTAGTATTATAATAATTGTTTTTGATTTAAATAAGATACAAAACTTTATCTTCTGGCATCAGTTACATAAAACATTTTGTAATTTTTATTTAAAAGTATTCTTAATTCTATTTTTAACAATACGAGTACATAACAAATATAAAGGCATTATACATTTTTTAAAAGTTACGTTCTTTTTATAAACGGTGGCAGGACTATAATACTATGGTCCTAGGACTATAATGAAATTATTGGAGTACAAAGTTTAAAAAAATGTGTTATTTTAATACTAAAAATAATGCTTTAAATAATTGTCATAAATGTCATTATAATACGCCAGAAGATAGATGTTACTTTTAAAAGGTTTTATTTTGTAACGATTGGTGATATTACCAGGTACCATATTTTAGGAATGCGTCATTATTTTGACCGATGTTATTTTTAAATCATGTCATTTTACCAACTTCATCCGACTTTTAAAAGTTAAGAATGTCCTAAATTAGGAAAAAATGATACACTTTCGATATGACATAGATAAAGGCCATAATAACAAAAATATATTCTTAGAAATTTATAAATTAAAATTTTATACATATTTTCTGGCATAGGTAACATTTAAGTCCTATATATTTTTGTTAATAACGGCATTTTTAACTATTTATTTGCTTTTGTGGAGGTCATTCAGAATAGGTATATTATTCGTACATATATGATTTTTCTGACAAATTTTATATTTTACATAATACAATATTTCTTACTTTTTTATTTACAGGCCATGTATTTTTAATAGAATTTTACGTACCATATTTTTAACGTCTATCTTATCTTGGAAAATGTAATCATATTTAGTGTTTATTTTGGTAGGTGGTAAATCGTTAAGTAAATTGTAGATATGTTCTATATTACTGTGGCCGATTTATGTCTTTGCTGAGTATTTGCTAAATATTTCCATCTTTATATTTTTTACAATGGAACCACTTTAGTCCTATTCCCAGGATACAAAAAGTGCGTGTACGTAGAACTATTGACAGATCATTTGAGACCAAATAAAAAAACCGGTCATAAATTAAAAGAGAGGATCTTAAAATTCCAATATTATTTAATTTTTAGTTAAATTTTTATAAATTAATTTTATCTTAAAAACAGTGGTACACTTGTTACTTAAAAGTAAATAAGTTTCCAAATTATTTGGGATTTTTAGAGGTTTAAATTTGAGGAGGTTTCTATCCCAAGATCAGGACCGAAGCGGTTGACAAGTTTTATATATTTTTCTAAATGTTTATCACTGTTACATTTTTGTCTTAGCTTTCCTAACAGTTTCAACAGTAACGATCAAATTATACTTTAAACAAATATAACATTAGAATACATATTTTAAGAACTTTCCGCCAGGAACAACAGAATAGAACTCTCCTGGGCTCCTGGATATATGGAAATAGAAGTCAATAAGAAAGCAAATGAACTAACAGGATCTGGCTCATCTAGAAATTTAAATGGCCCAGAGCCAGTCGTTGTACTATCATAACAGGCGTTTAAGACACAATAGATAATGGTCCCTAAAACAACATCTGGATCGTTGGTATGCATCATCTGGTCAAAGATATGCGAAGGCAACGCTAGGCGACCCTTCAAGAAACAGCTAAGATCCTCCTCTTAGAGCGCACTCAGTTAAAACAAGTAGTAGGACTTTTGACAGGCCAGGTCATCTAAGAAAACGTTTGCAGAAAATGGACATACATAACAGTCTCACAACATACAGGCTCTGCGGCGAGAAGGAGGAAACAGCCTCACACGATTGCAATGCACTGACATACAGAAGAGATATATTGTTAGGAAATATACCTCTTTCGCCGGAACATTTTGATAAAATTTAATAAATCTGATAAAGGAAAGCAGACTTTTATAACAAAAAAGGACAGCACAATAAGCAGTGTAAATATGGGCAAGCGACCAACTTTTCTTAAACCATCCAAACAACCAACCAGCATATACTTTAAACTAAACAATAAAGTACTGTATTTGCTAACACGTTTTATTTAATCTATATTTGCAATGTAAATTTGCAATAAATAGTAACAAATCAACTCGTTATTTACTGTTCCGTTAAACTAAAAATTTTACATTTAAACTGTGCCATTAACAAGATTCCCATTACCCAATACGGCAGAATTAAACCGATACAACAAAATAAAAGCAATTACACAAAGCGAGGAAGCCAACTTTTAAATCATGTGGATTGTGTTGCGGTTCACTAAAATTACAAAGCTAAATTGAAAGAAACAGTATATACTCGTTCAGAACCGTACGGAGCAATAGATTTACAAAAACCACCATAGATTAATTTAAACAGAGTTGCTAATATCGCCGACTATATATTCTCTGATTTATAAAGTAAAGATGAAATTGGAGCTTTGGGTCAGTTTCTAATACCGTTTCTAACAGTTCTGTTTTACTGGAGCAAATGAGCTATTTTCTTAGTAATTATTAATTTATTACAAATTATTTGTTTTTACATGTACTTAGTGACATAAAAAATGCAACACACAGAAATATTTATTGAATTTTGATAAAACTTGTAAACATATTGGCATATAAGTCTGCGATAATGAAATTTTGAAAGCACTCAGAGCCCTACTTTTAATGTTAAGGCTTTTTTTGTCATATTAGGATCTGAACAATATGAACATGTTTACTTAATATTCAGTGTTTTTTCTTAATTAAATTTATTTGTTTTCATTTGTTCCACTGTTGTTTCATTGCATCATCATGCCTAGAGTTCGCAGAAGCGCTAATTTCAACAACTTTCCGAGTTACAGAGGGGTCAGATAAACGGGTTACGTAAAGGCGGCTTTACTTTTAGAGAAATCGCTAATCGGGTAAATTGAAACGAAGCTACTATTATGAGATGTTGTCGAGCGTGGTTCCAAGAGGGTCAAAATCGACGAGTTAGAGTTACTGGACGCCAAAGATAGACTACAGAGCGACAGCATCGTTATTTGGGGCAACTAGCACTTAGAGATCGATTTTCCACAACAAGGGCAGTTGGCAATAACAATAAGAACAGTTCATCGCGGAAAAAGGTCTTTTGAACTGTTTTCATACAGCCCCATCTTGTACTACCTCTGACCCCACAATATCGTCGGCAACAATTGGTTTGGAGTAAGGGGAGACTTGAATGGAATATGGAGTGAAATTCAGTCGTGTTCAACGATGAGTCCAGATTCTGTTTGGGCACACAAGATAAGGAGGAGACGTGGTGAAAAACAGAACGTTCAATTTTCATCGAACGGCATATTTATCGCACTGTGGGTGTTATGGTATGGAGTGTCATTGCTTACGGCAGCAGGTCACGATTAGTGTTCATTTGAGGTAGTAATTTTACACCCACATCTGCTTCCCTTTTTGGAAACATTGCAAGATCCACTTTTTCAGCAGGACAATGCTCGCCCTCATGTCGCACGTGTTAATTTAGTCTTTTTAGAAGCGTCCGGTGTTAATCTGCTTTAGTGGCCTCCTCGATCTCCAGACCTTTTGCCCATCGAACGTGTATGGGATATGATCGGAAGAAAGTTACAAAATTTACCACACCCTTTACAAACATTGGAGGCTCTACAAAACCAATTTTAGATGGGCTGCAGACAATACACCAATCACCTTATCCCATCAATGCAGCGACGACTTAACAATGTGTAGCAGACAAAGAAGCATCGACATAGTATTAACATTAAGGTGGGATATCTCAGCTATTTTGAAAATTTTAAGTTTAGATTTTAACTACTTTATTAATAGATATAAAAATTGTAAGAGTATGTTTAAAATTACAGCACTCCTACTCGGTGTTGTATTTTCTATGTTACTTGGTATAATTAAAGGAAAATAGTTTCAAAATCGGTTATTTAATTTTTATATTTTTATATTTTTTAATAAACAAACCCGAACTAAAAATTGTTAGAATGTAAGGTATGCCCTGTTGCAGTTTCAGTTTTTCCTCTTTGTTTATTTAACCCATTTAAGTTGGCTATTTAATTTAACAACCAGTTCGTCACTCAGCCGTTAGTTATGCCTATTAACATTCTTGACATCTGTAGTTAAACTGTAATTTTTTAATTTTACCAAATGTTTGACTAATTTTGTTAAAAAGGTCGTAAACCCACTCATTATCCAAAAAGGAGAGTGTCAACAATGACCCATGTAATGTCGATATTTAATACAAAATCATTTAACAACGTAAATAAACATTACTAACACAAGCAGTCATAGCCTACTACTTTCTGTTTTTTTCTTGATTTTTTATTATATTACGATATTTATCCACTTTTATTTAATACTGATTTTTTAGTTGCAAGAAAAAAATATAGATAACCAAAAATTTAAAATTTTCAATAGCTGATTTGAGAATGGAGTGTTAGTTTAAAAAAAATTGGCGTACACATAACATTTTGGTCATCAAAAGAATTTAGCTTTCCTAATCTTTCTCTTAAATTGGGTTTTTGGTTTTTTACGAAAAAAAATTAATACATCGCTCAAAACAACAGGGTTGTGCAAATCTTTAGATTTGAAGCAAAATTGTAGTCACATTTTAAAATAAGTAATTTTTTTACTCAACTTACGGTGGCTGTAGCTCGGAGGCTCTGCATCCTTAAAATATTTGCACTGAATTTTGAAATACCTTGTAAGTAATAAGGTTTTATTAATTTTTTAGGTATATAATTTTTAAAATAAATTTTTCGGCCTATATAAGAGCAAAAATCAGTCAAACGATGTTTCTTTTTTTGGTTGTTTTGTCTTCTCTTAAACCGTGTAAACACATAATGTAATGTACTTAAGATAAAAGCAAACATTGTCTCTTGTGCTTTATAATGAAATATTGTCCTTATTAAATTTTCCTTTGTTTATAACTGCTCGTATTGTGTCGTGTTCGGATTATTTATTTTTGGTTCGGATTTTAGAAGCTTAACGACATAATTGTTGAAATAAATTGGCTTAATATGGGAGGGTAAGGTTCTTATTTGCCTTTACTGTTGTAATTTTATAAACTGGTAAATATTATTACAAATCTCAATGCTGCTTTTATTGTTAGCAAAGCCCGCTTATTGTTTTAAAATAATTTGTACATTTTTTTAGATGTCTTATAAAGAAATTAAACATTAATAGCAGTTACTTATATTTGTGTTTACTTACTAACATCTGGGATTTCGGTGTCAACCCAATCTATTCCTTGATTAAAAACTTAAGTATATAGATTTCAACCTGGTATTTTACGACAGTAAACGTAATATTTTTGGGGCATTAAATTATATACGATTTATTATACAGGGTGTAAAAAATCTGAACATTGCAAATATCTTTTAAACTGCTCGTATTTTTTAACCAAAATTTACCTACTTACATATGTCAAAACAATAATTATGTAAATGTAATTTCGTTTATAAAATACAGGGTGATCACTAAGTTGAGGCTTTTTTTAACTGTGTATAAAACTCGTTAAAATAAGCAACTTTTTTAAACATTTTTTTTCAACACCCCAAAAATAACAAACCTACATAAATGTATTTGAAAGTGTGTCTAGTGCTGGCCTGGGCATGCGGAGATAGTTTATTTCTTATTTACGCTTGTTTTTTGACTTGTTAATCACGCAGTATGAATCAGTCGCATTGCTTTAACCGGACTAGGCGATGATTAATTTTAATTATTGTTAAATCGCGAAAAAGCACAATCCAAAAACAATGAATACATGGATATGTTCCTTATTTATTGAGAGTGTCGTTAATCTGCAAACGTTGCTTCGAGATTGTACGCGCGATGTTTTACTTTGGGGGCCAATTCTGGACCCAAGTACTCGGGTGATTGCAAGTCAGATCGGTTTAAGTCAAAAAAAGTAAGGAAAACATTGCGGAAAAATCATGTTAAACGTGTCCAAGCACTAAAGCCCAAAGACTTTTTGGGCGGTAAACTTAAACGACCTACTAAAAACATGAAACCTTATTTGACAAATTATTAAAAGTTTTATTTTTTTAGTAGTGGCGTCAACTTAGGAATCACCCTGTATAGAAAAAAAGTAAAAAGAAATATTAATAACTTCGTTAATTTAAATAGAATACCGTGTATATTTTACGGATGTCAATCGATCTTTTTAAGCAGATTTCAATAATATATAATGTTATGTGTTTATCTGTCAAAATGAAGAATTATATAATTTAGAAATTTTCCAAAGAAACAATAATTTTTATAAAGCCCTTATGATTTTTTGTTAATATAGTAATATAAATATATCATGTCACACAAACAAAGTAAAAGAGTTTTTTTTTGTATTTGTACGGGCACTCAGCCGGTACCATATATTTTTGTATAGTATCACTTGATAATGTTATTGCAAAATCTAATAGGATCATGAAAACAAATTTGGTGATACGCGTTTTAAACGATTTATTTGGTAAAATGACAAAATATTTAAAATGAAAATACCGTTTAGTAGACGAATAAAAACACAAAAAATAAAAAATAAGTAAAAATTAGATTACGCTACTTTATGAGATGTTTAAATTGTCTGCCATTATTAACTAGACAATATCCAAACCTGTCCCTAAATAATTTTTGTAACACTTTGTTAAGAGTATTTCAATGAGTTTTGCCTATTTAATGTTTAATTTAAACCCATTTACTTAACAAGTTACCTGATTATGAGACATATGGCCTTTAAATTTAGTACTAAAAAAAACCAAATTCTTTACATAAATTATTGCTTATTTAAAAAACTTTAAATTATTATTATTCTGTAATTTTGAAAGATACACTAAAATTGGCTTAAAAAGAATAAATAGTATCATTTATTAATATTTTTTGACTTTCTCTGTATACTTTCCAAAAAATTACGTTTATCCAAATCTTTTATAAAAATTATGATGGTGGATACATTTTGTTTAAAGATTACAAGCGGTTTCAAAGATATTTGCAGACTTTTTAGACACCCTGTATAATACGAATTAACGGTCTTGCAAAAAAAACACATTAATTTTAACCTGTGCTTGGTTTTCTTTTAAATAAAAAAATACAAATTGAAGTAAAATGTACTAATATTAGCAAATGTATATATGAAATTAATAATGAAAAGTGAAGAATATAAAGAATTAATAAATTTGATGCCAAGGAACAGGCCTAAAGTATCCTAACATTAATTTATTTAAAGCCCAAAAAATTACCGTGTAGTAATTTTTATTGTTGATAACTATCTCAATAAAGGTAAATTAATTTAATAACACCTAAAAAACAAACCTTAATCCAAAATAAATTCTAAAATATAGCAGCTAAGGTTCAATCCACACCACAAATAAACCATTTAACGCGGTACAAAACAAGCAGTAACAAATAAGGGACAATTAAATAACAGATATTCTTTAATTACACAGCATAAAGGACAATATTTGTTTTAATCTTAAGCTTAATACATTGTATGTTTATTTACCATTTCGTTGCAAAAATAAAGCAATAAAAACTTTTGTACTGTTTATAAGCTTAAAGGATATTATAATTTTTTAATATTTGTTTTATTAGGGAGTCCACAGGGGCTCATTTGTAAATTCATGTATAACCGATACAGATTTCTGTAATTAACACGACAGGTACACCACGTTTAAATAGGTCAACTAGTTAATTAAAAAATATATGTTTGTATTTCTACTAGTTAAACCTTATCAGAAACTTAAATAATATATATTTATCGCAGCAATTATGAGACGATATTATGTATATTTATAATTCTTTATTGTTACTGGCAGCCACACATCAATTTTTAAAAAGTATTTTACCCAATCGTGTAGAGTATGATGTACCAAAATATGAATTGAATCGTACTTTTTAAGATTATGAAAATATGTTTAACCATTAATGTCGGTATATCAGGTAAAAAAGCTTGATCTTATTTAATAATATGATTTTTAAGGCAACAATATACTTTAATTGAAAAACTTTATTTAAATTTCGGGTTTTTATTTTTGTTCTATTTTATTCTGATATATATAAAAAATGTACTTAACATAAAACTTTTAGGGCACCCTTAGAATTTTATTTATAGATCATATTTATTACAAATAAGATTTTTTGAAAAATGAGTTTTATTATTTTTATTATATTTGTTTGCCTTTATGGTTGTAATAATAAATTAAATTACAAAAATGCAAGAGATTACAATATTAATAAAACGCAGCAAACTTATGCTGGCAGGCATTGTCGATATTGTTTTTTTTTTACTAATATTATTAATAATATTAATATTGTTTGCCTGCTATTATAATAATTTTAAAAATTGTTATTGGCTCCTCATCTATTTTTAAAAATAAAGTATTTATATTTGGAACAGTCTTATATCATGGTTCGAACATTTAATCTCTAGGAACACTGGTATGACTTTAGGTAACCGAACTAAATTAAAAGAAGCATAAAATATTAAACTTGTTTAGTTAAATACTTAAAGTTATAATTGGCAGTAACTTTTCTATTTATGTTTTGGTTCACAGAAATAAAGTTAATCTTATTGGTATTAGAGTTATTCCAATTATATAAAGTTTTAAAAGACCAACATTTTTATTAAAAATCATGTAATTAGAATTTTACAACGTACCAACATTTTTTAATTGGAACATATAATAAAGCTTATTGTTGGATTATAAAATAAAATTACAAAAATGATTTTTACCCCAAGCGTTTTAAATTAAAATTAAATCACATAAGGCAGCCACTTTATGTTAAGCAGTATAAAATGATTTTAAAGCATTTCGTAATAATAATATTGGGTTTTTTTATTGCTTTTGCAAAGAAATTATTAAATCGAGTTTATTAATCAAAACTAAATTATTAGGTACATTGTTATGTACTCAATACAAATATTGATAAAACATTTAAAATTTACCTTTCGAGCTTATATTTTATGAATGCAATATAATACCATAATAGCACAGCGCTGAAATTATAAATACATACTTTCTAATATTTAATTAGAACCCGCAGTAAGCAAAAATACACATAATTTATTTATTTATTATTCATTTTATAAATAATTGACTACTTCTACTTCAACTAACTTCTACTTTACATTGAAAATGTAATTATTAAATGTTTTCTGCTTTCATTAATAATTTATTTTATGTAGATAAAGTTAAAATGGTTGCATAATTTATTAATTTAGGTCTTGAGACCTAGGTGACCAAGGAAAAAGGTTAAATTGGCAATGTATGGACATTATTCTGGTAAATACCAAATAAGAAAAGAGGTATACGTAGTGTGGTCCATGTATTATTAGCCTAACATAGAAATAAAGGCGGGACATGAAATAAATATATTATTATTTTTCAATAATATAGTCTCCTTGTCTTTCTATACAGTTTAAACATTAAAACATCATTTGATTAAAGATTCTGTACCACCTAAAAAGTATGTTGGATTTCTGGAATCTTATTGTCAAAATGATCATATAGTTTTATCATCCTTCACACTCGATTCGATAAATTTTCTCTCATCTTCTTGACAAAGCTTCAGAAATTGTTCGCAACATTCTACACGATGCTTTTTTGAACTGTACTGAGAAGCCAGAAAACCCAGCAGGTCATCATTAAATATTCATGTAAGATCCGCAAAACACTGGTTTTTGAAATTTCAGTTTGTACAGTTATTTCTTCTATCTTATCTCGTCGATCGAACAAAACAATTTCTTTAACAAAATTGACATGGGAGTTATAGCATATATGAGGCTAAGAATACATGGACCGCACTAGGGATGGTTGCATCCTGCACCAGTTCATAAAACTAGCTGCTCCAGTTCAAACCTGTTCTTAACCATACTTGCTCGACCTGTTTCGGAATCATTCTTGCTTCATTTTCTGTTTACCTGTTCCATTGTATTATAATTACAGTGAAAACTGCTCCAGTTCCAAACTGTTTCGGAACAATACTTACTACGCGCTGCATATCTGTTTTTGCATTGTGAACATTGTTTTTTACCATTTTTACCGGTTTGCCGGAATCTTACTGACCGGGTTGCAGGTGCCCGCATTAACAGCTAAGTTCTGTATGTCATAAACATTAGATTGGCTTATAGAGCGCCCAGTAAATAAATAGACTACAGAGATTTCACCTGTTTTTTATTTTTCATACGTCGTTTCTCTTGACTAGCCCTTGGGGCTTCCCCCGGTTTGCAATTTAATATGAGTGTTTGTGTTTTCCACTTATACGTCGTTATGTCAGGATTTAAGAGTTTTTTTTTAGTTTTGTTACTGGTTGAAATTGTAAAGCACATCAGGAAAGTTACTCTGTATTATTCACCAACGTGACCAGAAGACGATTGATATGAGGAGAGCATTTAAAGCAATGATTATTTTGTTTTATGATTGTACCGTTATGTTTTATTATTTTATGACCGACAAAGGAAAGAAAAAGCTGTGTGATGGTTTTAAATATACGTTTGCCTAAAAATCGTCTTTTAAAATATTTTTCGAGGCAGTAACATTTTAGTTTCGATAAATTTAGTTTATATTCTTAGTTAAAATTTAAAACTGACTTTTAATGTGACTTCCATCATAAACAGTATATGTATGCGAAACAAGAATATTTAACATCGATTGCGCAAAACAAGATACATTTATACTTAATGCGCTATTTACTTGCTGTCGCCATAACAAAAAAAATAGTAAGCAACTGTAAAAAGCAAGAACGAACAGCGAGAAAATGGCAAAGCAGGTTTATGACGCTGAACAGTTTTCAGAGCAGGAATACCTATCGATCTATACATGTTTCGACCTATTCCGAATAAAAACCTGTTTCGAAAAAAAACAAGTCCTGTTCCCAAGCGCCATTGCTAGACCGCACTACGTAGGTCTATAATTAGACAGTACAATTTTGAATTATTTTTTGGGAATAAGCGCCGCATGTGCAGCATTCAAATTTCATTTGATCCAGTGTTGCAACTATGATCAAACTCACGAACTTGCCTAAAATTTGATTATTTTCGTAGTCCAAGCACTACAAAATGACCAATACGTCTTACTCGTTCAAAAATAAACATTGACCACAAAAGATTTAATTTGCTTTACATAGACTTAAAATAGAAGAAAATGTTTTCATAAAGATTTTTTGTTTCCTGTATATAGAGCATTTTTGCCTAATACTGCCTATTTTTACCCTACTTTAAACATTTACAAAGGTATTTACTAAAGCACTAAAAAGTTATGTAATTTCAAATTTTAACCTTTTAATATATTTTTGTAAGTAATGAAAAACCACAATTTACGTGTATAGTGCGGGCGCTGCGCCTTTTTCCAGAAAAATTCATTTAAAAATCTATTCTTTGCGGCACTTTTGTTTTTCAATAGGCTCCGGCTATTAGTAAAACTCGTTAGAACCCTTTTAACTTAACGGAAAGATTGAAAAATTGTTTTTCATGCTATAATAAAAAAGCTATATTTTTGTTTACATCGACATTCTTTTTGTTTTAATTAATCAACTTTTTAGAATGCCTATTAAAGTAACACCTTTGCCTTTCGCATTTTTGGTGTTTTTGTATAGTTAATATATTAAAAAATATTATTTTGGGTTTTAAGCAAGAAATTAATGATTAAGTCCATGATTTACCACATGAATAGGTAAGTAAAGGATTTTATCGCAAAAATTTCCTCCTGCGTCCTAAACAAAATGTTTATTTTAAAAGTAATTTGTAGTTTTAGCAAAATTTCTCCAGACTTATACTATTCTAGTCCTAGAATTGAGCTTTAATTTGACTTATTTTAAATGTAGAGTAACCGATTGTTAAAATTTCATGTTTTACAAGAAGCATTAAAATTGGCTGCTTAAGCGAAAACGCTCTACTGTCGTTTCTAATACTGAATATTTTGCATTGTCTATATTACTTTTAAATTAGTTTGGTCAAAACCATTACAGATTTTATTTTTTGTTGGAGGGTGACAGGCGTTTATCCCTTTTCGCTAATATTCTTCTATTTGAAAGGACAAATGCAATGTGCTTGGCTTTGTGACCGGCGTTTCCCATTTTGGGTAGACCAGGGTATTCCTTAGAGGTCTGCTCTATATTAAGGGTGAGTCGGGAGGAACGCACTAAACCCCAGGTGAATATTGTATACGTGAAAATTATTTTAAAAAACTTATATATTCTTATATGATTCTCAGTTGTTTTCAAATTGTAGCGTAATTAAAATGTTTTAAATAATTTCTTATCACAAATGCTGTAGGTACCGATTGTTTGTTCCGTTTTGTTATTTTAACATGTATTAGTGTCAGTGCCAGTGTGTTTATCATGTTAATTTAGGAAATTTTGTTTGTTTGTAATTACGCTTAACTTTGAAAAAAAAAATGAGAATCGTATGAGAAAAAATGGGTTTTTATAATTATTTTGATGTACAATACACACCTGGAGTTTGGTGCGTTCATCCCGAATCACCCTGTATATATAGAAGAACCAAAAGTACAAAACAGTAGATAGAATTAGTTATTAATTAGGTTTAAGGTAGGTTTAAAGTGAGTGGGTATAACACCCTTCCACTAATTATTAATTAAGGATTTGCTATATCCGTACTTTTATTTATTTTGTTTACTCTATTTTTTACAAAACCTCTATTAAATCTAGAAATATCTGTTTAAGCGTTATTAATTAGTAAGTTTAATTTTAATGATAATTGTAAGGTAAATTATTGAGATTATTAATAGATTAATTAGTAGGTAATTTATTCATTAAATTAGTGAGAGTAAACAAAAATGCATTTAAAAATTTAGCAATTGCCCTATTCACTGAATATTTTATTGTTTACTGTTTGCAGTTTTCAAAACTTTACCGCAATTCAAAGCTACTTTGCAATTCTCACGCTACAAACACGCGATGTCGGGTTTGCGAATAGAAACTACTTTCAAATCTGTCTTTACCGAGAAATATCAAACATATGTTTATTTATGAAACCTGTTTATTGTTTGTCTTTTGACTTTGTTAAATTAATTTTTAAAATTATTAGATATAAAATAATACTTGTTATTTTTGCTTGTAATTACCATGCTTTAATTAAAATTTTAACTGTCAAGACCTACGCCCTCACATTGTGGTTGTTTTAAACCGGATAAATTTAGGAATTGCAGCGATATTAAATGCGGTAAATTCTCCGTTTAGCATGTTTCAATATTATACTTGTTTACTTAGTACATATTATGGCTAGACTATTTGCTTAAGTGTTTTACGATATCGGCAAATGGCTTATATTACAGTAGAGGATTAACGCTAATATTTTAGATACGAGAGATTAAAGGGATATAAAAAAGACACTTGGGGCACCACAGCTCTTAACCAACTTAAAAGTTTAAAGACCTTTCAGATCGACTACTCAAGGGATACCTAAGTATCATGCTTACTGTTATTTTATTGAAATATTGACTAATTATTTTAATCTTTAGAGAAGATGTCAAATAAACAAAAAAAGCCTTTCAGAGCACATTGATTGACTAAACAAGATCAATCCATTTTTATACGGTCAAGTTAGCCCGAAAAATAGGGACACCCTTGCATAAATTTTTCAGAAGCTGAAAATTTTTATAAACGTTAGTGATACCATTATTATAAAATTGTAAAAATTTCCCATCAATCCCATGTGTGCAAAAAAATTTATACAAGGTCAAAGCTCGAGAATATGGGTTTTTTTAATTTCTTAGCAAAACGGTTAGTTTTATGATAAAAATAGCCTAAACAAAAATTATAGATCATGCAATTGTCTAAAAAAAATATTTTAATACTTTTTCCTCTAAAATTTACGCTTTCTGAGAAAAAGCAATTCTAAAATTTACCAAAGTTATATTTTTAATAATATGCATGAATACACTGCCTATATACAGCATTGGACGCATAAAGTAAAACTATTAATCTGCGAGACTAATAAATTTATCTTTAATAATAAATTTAAGAACATGACCTTAAAAGAAACTTAGTTCCTTATTTAATTTAACCATGTAGCCTTGAGCAACATAAGTCTCGGTTTATCACAATGCTAAAAGAAAAATTTACCACTGAACATATTTTAGTCAAGCAAGCTGACAATAACGCTAATGTACTCATCATAGAAGCTGCAATTAATCAATTCAATCCAACTGATGTAAATGTTGTTGCTGAAGATGTTGATCTGTTGGTATAACTCACAGCTCGAACTCCAATTGAAAAAATCATATTTTTTAAAACCGCAGCTCAACAGCCTTCAAAAATTTAAATAGTTTATCGGCTTATCCCTAATTTTAAATCAAATATATTTTTACATGCTATGACTGTGTGATAAAACCTCTAAATAAAATAGACCTGGGTGGGCCAACTGGAAAACCACGTTAAAAAATGCGTCAAGTATAGTTTTCTCTAATATACCGTGTTTGCTTTTTGCCTTCAGTTATGGATTATACCTGCCGACAACATTGAATTTGTGGATCAGTGGGTATTAAACAGAATATTAGGGACGGACCTATAATATTAAAAATTTATAATTTATTGTTTATTTAGGTAGGTAAAATTTAAAATTATAATAAAAAAAATAAATATATGCAAAGTTTTAACTATATTATCTATACATAATTACATTTAAATCTAAATATCTAAATCTAATTCTGTTTTACTATTGAGATTAATTACAATAGGGTTTATGTTGTTTGTTTAAAAAAAGAGTCCTCAATTTTTATAATTTGCTGTACTGAATTTTCCAGCTCTCAACTAGTATGTTAATAACAAAGGTGCTTTGTCTGACAGTTTTGACTGGAATCAACCCATTCTTTGGATACTGTGTGTCTGTATCAAACCCTGTTTTATCAAGGTAAATGGATCTGTTTTCTAACCTATATTCTTGAAGGTAATTAAAACTCTTTGTCTTTTGTCTATTTTGCGGTATTTAAATACCATTTTGCAAACAACTCTATGGGGGTGGCACGGCTAATATTTATATTGGTTTCGTCTTCATCTAGCTTCTTTTCAGTTTATCCAAGGCAGAAACAACTCCGCTTTTATTAAGACAATATATTTTCCTTCTTATTAGGTCCTGATCACTATTGTCTATATGGTGGGCTTGAAAATCACTTCGTTTTTTCTTTTGTTCAATTCTTCACTAATAATAATCCTCCTATTAATGATATTAAAGTTTTTATAAGTAGACAGGTTTCTTTTAAAGCTTCTTGTTTAATTATTACTCTACTGATTAATGTTTCATACAAATTTTTACAACCTGTTTTGCATCTAATAATAAATGATTTCGACGCGACATAGTTATATTCTCGTAAAACTACTTTTTTAAAACGGACAGTAAAACTCTTATTCAACACTGCCACTAAAATATTAGCCGAAATATATATAAATACCTGGCCTACCCCTGACATTATAAAACAATGGGTTTACCCAATAACAATAGGTTATAAAATCTTTAAAGGTTTATTGGGGTATTGTCCGCCAAAAGCCATAGCGATATACTTTGAGACAGACTATACACTACCTTACAGGTGGCGCGGAAACGTGTGCATAGTATAGGAAATAAAACTTTAGTAATAATTTTTAGAATAGCGTTTTCTCAGAAATAGTAAATATTAAAGAAAAAGGTGTAAAAATAATTTTTGTAGACAATTGCATGATCTACAATTTTAATTAAGCTATTTTATCATAAAATTAACCTTTTTCGCTAAAAAATCCAAAAAATCCATTTTCGCAAACTTTGGCCTTCAACAAAATTTTTTGGGAGATGGGATCGATGATGACTTTTAAAAATTGTATAATAATGGTATCCCTAACGATCATGTAAATTCTCAGCTTCTTGGAAATTTATGCAAGGGTGAATGTCTATTTTGACCGGATAATTTTTGTGAGAAAATGAGTTAATCACTTTACAAAATATGGATTTCAGTAGGCCTTATTTATTTAAAATAAATAAATAAATTTAGAATAAAGCTTGCCTGTAGTTATCGTTGCACGTGACCGATTTTGAATATTTTGCTTTTTTACAAAATGGCGATCAGTTGAATTTTTTTTTTTTTTTGATTCAAGCAATCCTAAAAATAGTGAAAATCAAAATTCCTAAAATCGGGCACGTGCAACGATAACTACATTCATACAGATTTTAATAAACTCTTCTTTTTCAGATAACCCGTGTTTGAGAAATCAATGTCATTGTCGAGTGGGATGTTTTTACTTTACGGTTTCATTTATAACTATGTTACTATTTAATATTTTTTTTTAAAATTTTTAAAATTAAATTTTTTTAAAAAGTAAAAACCCCCCAATTTTTTCCAAAAAAATTTAAAATTTTTCCCCTTTAAAAAAAAAATTAAAAAAACTAAAAACTACAGAAAATAAGAAAAAATTAAAACAAAAAAGGGATACGACAAAAAAAAAAGAAAACGTTATTTTTTTTTTCATATGTTTTTCGTTTTGGTTCAAAAATTTTTTAAAATTTTTAAATTTTTACGAAAAAAAAATCCCAAAATGATTTTTTTCATTTTTTTTTTAAAACAAAATTTTAATTTTGACTTTTTACAAAAAAAAATAAAAATTATTAACTACAAAAAAAAAAAAGTCACAGTTAAAAATAAATATTCTACCGGGGTTTAAATAGGTGCTAAAGGGTTAAAATACTAAACCCAAAAAATTGCCCTTTTTAAATTTAAAGAAATGCAGCGAGGAAAACAATTTATTAAATGAAAAGTTTTCAACCCAAAGAGCCTTTGGAAAAGCTTAAAAGTTTTTAAAATATTTTACCCTACTGCGTATCCTAGTTTTAAAATTGTAAAGCTTTTTAAAAAAATCTATTAAATAAAGAAAATTTTTTATTTTTTTTTTTAATTATAATTTAAAACTTTTTTTTTTAGAAACTTGGCAAATTTTAAATTTTGGGGAAATTTTCTTTTTAAACTTTAAAAGTTTAAAAATACAGAGTTTTTTTACTCCATTTAAGATTAAAAAAAGCAAAAAAAATCCTGTTTTCGAGTTTGTTAGCATAATTTTAAATGGAACACCTAGTATATTGTATCATAAGGCGACCAACCGTCCCGCATTCTGCGGGACAGTCCCGTATTGGCGGTTGTAATCCCGCATTGCATTATTTAATAAAATTGTCCCGCAGTTTGTTTCATGCGTCCCGCATGTCCGCTGTCCGCATGTCCGATGCACATGGTCATTCCCGCATGTCCCGTGTCCCGCATAATCCCGATTCGATTCGAGCCATGTCAAAAACCACACTTACCAGTTGAAACGTTACGTGCAATGCTTATTGTAAAATTTAATATGGGCAGTTGTCAATTTTATGTTATTTAATTTTTATTTTATTTTAATTTTATGTTATACTTAACAAGAACCCTAATATAGTTAAAAAATGGCATTCAACGGAAAAATACGATTTTAAATAATAAAATGTTGATTTTGTATTTAGTATATTTTTATTAATTTTACTCCTTTTACCTTAACCCACCCCCTCTTCCCCCCGGTCGTCGTATGTCCGCATTGACTTTTTATAAAGTTGGCCGCCTTATTGTATCACCAATAAAAGGTTCTTTTAAAGAGCTTTAAAAATTACCACATTTTGATATGTCTATCTTTAATAGTTCCGGAAATATGGGAATTTTAAGCTGAAAAATAATTTTAAATATCCATTTTATTCATAGATTTAACAAAAAAGAAAAATTATTCTTTAGATTTAGATTCTCACTTTTCCAAAACTATTAAAGATAAACATATTTATGATGGTTTTTTTAAAGCACTTTAAAATATCTTTTTAATAGTAATACAATATAGAGAGTGTTTCGTTTAAAAAAGTCATACTTTTTATAGTGCCTTTTATATTTTAGGAGAAAACAAAAATTTAATGACATTCAAAAAATACATAATGAATCCAGAAAACTAATATTTTTATTTATTTTGTACGATTAAAAGTAATCAAAAGAATTGAAATATACACCCGGGTCATAAAACCTAGTGTTTCAGTTTGAGTTTTACAACTGTCCTAATTTTTGGGATAAAAGAAAAACATATACAGGCTGGGTCTATAAAAAGCAAACATTGTCGATTTGGCACATTTGATGTCTTAAAAAAATCTCTCTGATTTGTTAATTTTTTATTTACTTATTGATTTTTTTCTATGGGGAAACATTTTGCCAATATTTTAAATTTTCTTACTTAAACCCCCCAGGGAGGCAACCTTTACCCCCAAATGGATAAAGGTTAGGTAATACCTCTTTTTAAAAAACCATTCGATCCCCCTT